>JAOEHX010046578.1:0-18391 GCA_025448015.1 Bolborhynchus lineola | reverse complement strand
GCCCCAGCCCCGCTCTCTCAGCCTGGCTCCAGAGCAGAGCTGCTCCGGCCCTGCAGCAGCTCCATGGCCTCCTCTGCACTCACTCCAACAGCTCCACGTCCCACTTATGCTGCTGCCCCCGGGCTGAACACAGGACTGCAGGGGGGTCCCCCAGTGCAGGAGCAGGAAGGCACCATGCTGCCCACCAAGTGCCCCTGACTCCTAGAATTCCAGGCTGGAAGGGACCTCAGGGATCATCTGGTCCAACCTTTCTCAGCAATGCATGACCCAGACTGGAGAGCCCTGCGTCCTGCTCAGTTACCAAATATTACCAACTATTTCTTGAAGCTGATAGCAGCTATTGGCCAAAACCATACACTTGGCTGCAATCATGACTGAAACGAAGTCCCGCGTTACAATAAGCAAACACAGACAGCCCCAGGCAGAGCTGCCTGCCCCCAGATGCCAGTGCAGATGGATGCTCACCACAGCTTCCTCACCAGGAGAACACATGTACTTTGTCTCTGATGATATACAGATTTCCAAAGGGTGAACAGTCAACACAGCACGAGCCATTTCCTCATCTTCATTTACTGCAGTCAGTGGCTGGACAAGCAGGAGCACATCCTGTTCCAGCATTCCCCCAGCCATGCCCAACACCAGCTGACTTAGCTGCCTCCCTCAAAACGGGGAGCACCATGGTGGCACTGGTGACAGTGAGCTCTCCATCAGATACAGCCACGTGTTTCTCTGCATGAGTGAGAATTTTCATGAAGTTCTTCTGCTCCTTCATTCTCCTCCTGGGATGAACTCAGCCTTGGATATTGTTCAGCCCACATGTCATTAGTGCTGCAAACATGAGATGCCCGATAACCTGTCCCAGTGGTCCGTTGTGTTTAACCAAGCCCAAACCCACACTCACCATGCCAAAGACACTTAAGGGAATGAGCAGAAACGCTTCTGCCAATGCCAGTTCAACCTGCCCTCCAGATGTCAATGCACTGACTCCATTCAAAAGCCATATTCTACTTCTATTCCTCATCCTAAGGCTCAACATGCTCTGGGAAATGGCTGACTTAAAACAAACAAGGCACAGAGGCAACAAAAGAGGTCATATTTCACCCGATCCCAAGCCTGAAATTTTATTGCTTTCTCGTGACATCCACCAACATAAATAAGCCCATGTGCATGCAAGAGCAGAGCTCAGGAGCATCCTTCTGGCAAGGCTGGACGGGGCTTGGAGCAACCTGCTCTAGCGGAAGGTGTCCCTGCCTGTGGCAGGGGATTGGAACTGGATGAGCTTTAAGGTCCCTTCCAACACGAACCATTCCATGATTCTGTGACTCTATGATTCCTGCAGGAGCAGGTGCGTAACGCAGGAATGAGCTGTCACAAACCAGTCCTGCACTGGGCCAGGTCTCCAGTTTGCTTATGCTGTCAATATGTAAAGCTGCTGTGTCGGTCCTTGATGTGCTCTTCAGATTGACCCCTCTTTTTTCCCTCTGGAGGTTACCAAAGCAGGACTGTGTGAGGAGCCGGTGACGCCGCGCATGGCCAAGGTAAGCGGTCCCCTGGCCACATTATTGACACAGCTGTTGGCAATTGTGCCTGCTCCCAAAGCTCTGCATTCTTCATCCCATGTGAGCACTCTGCTTGCTCCCGGCACCCCTCGGAGAAGTGTGACCAGAATGCAGAGCACTGATTTTGCAACACAGCAGTGTGATGTGGACACAGAGATCTGAAATAGAGCAACTTAATCTCAGGATAACACACAGACTCGAAGTTGCTCACACAACTGCTATTGGCATTCAAAACAGAGATACACAAAACCACCTAACCCTGTTAATTCAGAATCTACTGCAGTTATTGACAAAACCTGGCTGGGAAAAAGGGTAAGTGGCCAAACAACCCAAATCTACCAAATCAACTCAAAACTTGCATTAAATACACATGTCATAGTTTGTCCATAATAAATCCTTAGGGGTGGGGAAAAAAATGCAGAGATCTGGAACTATTCTGTAAAATGAGAAGCCAAACTGGGAATGGACAGAGGGCAGGCAAAGAGACAAGAAAGGTTAATTCTCTTGTCTGAACCGAATAGCCTTACAGCAAGGCTGGTAAAAGGAAAAATTAAGTGCCTGGTCTTTATCTTAGCCTGAATCAGGCAGTTCATACCCCAGATAGAAAAAGCTGACAGTATTGTAGCTGACATCTAAAGTTTTAGAATAAGACCAGTTCATAGCAGTAAAAGCCAAAACCACCGACAAAAACTGGACAAGTGATGCTGCCTGGAACTGATTTATGGTCTCGATGTTATGGCCATAAGGGACGGGGACAGGGAGCAAGAGGCGGATGAAGGAAGATCTCCAGAGCATGCCAGGCATTGGCTCATCCATTACCAATGTGGTCAGTTGCATGCAAGTGAGGACAGGAAAACCACTACGTTTCACTGCAGTTTGAACAGTGAACTGTGGTGCCAGGCAAAGTGGCCAGATCTGGCCCATGTGGACGCAGGACGGGGCTGCCCTTCCTCACGCTCTTCCCTCCCACCCTCAGCCACTGCTCCATAATTCTCCAGCTCTAGCGAGGCTTTGCCCATTTTCATGACAATTGGGGCTCTGTTGTGTGGACGCAGTTTGAGACATCGGCCCCTTTGTGGCACGAACAAAGTCCAGGCTGCGGATAACAAAACCGAGCACATCTCGGTGCTGAAGGCAACTCAACCAAAAGCTGCCTCCACATAAGTGAGCTTGCCACAAACCAGACTAAAATACTACCTCAATTTGATTTCAAGCAACAAACAGCACCCACAGAAACACCAGAATCCTGGATTTGTTTTTATTTTACAGCGCCAGTGGCAGCATCTCCGTTTTCCAGCCCAACACTCCTGAACCCATGTGGTTCAGCTCTCCCAGGAACAGCCCCGCATGCACGGGAGCCCCACAGCTGGGGAATGACACCCACTGCCTGCTCACCAGAACCAAGCTGGTTTGCAAATGTAGATGAATAAATGTTCTAAACTCAGATTAATGGATTTCAGCGGCCTCAGCACTACGGGCGTTACCACTGTCAGCCACTGCAGTGAGACAAATGGCTCCAGGTAAACACAGCACATACTTTCTCCCCACATCTATTTCCCTCCATCCACATATACAGATATTTTAGAGAAAATAAAAATGAAATTAAAACTGCTTAGCGAAGCTATGGAAGGAGCTGCAAGAAATGATAATAAACATCCTCCTGACTCCTGATAATGGTTTAGTAACGGATGTGGGTCATTCCTCTGCTCCCAGCATTAAACACACCAAGTATGTGATGTTAAAAATCCTGGTTTTCACTTGCTGCACATAAATTTAAGCATTTTCCTCCATCTTATTAGTTTGCTTTGTCGCTGTGCAAAATGAATCCTTCCACCAATTTCCAGTTTTATCTATTATGTTTTCATTTGCTTGGCTACTGAATTTGCCACCCCTGCCTATTGAACAGCTTGCAAGAAGCATTTCATTGCATCTTGCTTGATGGGTGACAAACAGTGGAGACCAGCTCTGTACAACAGAGGGAAAGCAGGGGGGGAGGTTAAGGGCTCCTTAGAGAGGTCGCCTTCAGAGGAAAAAAGGAAAACAAATGGGATTGCAGGCATGAGAAGTATATGGTTTTACTGCCTTAGTGGGCCAGTACAAGAAAGGAGAATAGCAAAGGGAGAAGCTTTACATTTCTATGAACAGGCAATAGAGCTCCATTCTAAACCCTTGGCAGAAAGTGCTTCCCGTCCTATGGGATGACTCTACCCCATTCTGGGATTCACCCAGTAACCCAAATCCATTCACGCAGCATCAGATCATTCTGGAAAACACAGGGAAGTCCTTGAGTTGGGTCCCCATAATCAGTGACAACCCCAGAGCACCCCAAGCACCTGCAGAGCCAGGGCAACAGTGAGCCCAGGGCTGGATCTGACCCTTACACTGTCCTCGTGTCCTTCTGTAGCCCCTTGTTTCTCCCACAGGGACAATATTCAGGCATGGAATCCACTAAAAGAACCCCGGGTGTTTACCCTGGCATATCCCACCTACAGATCCAGCACACCCCATCAGCACCAGCGAGTCCATAGAGGAGCAGAAATACCTTCGTCCAAACCTGAGATGTTCAGCAGGATGCAGAAACAGATGAGAGGCACAGAGATCAAAAGGCAGAGAACATCTCCTGGATTTGAAGAAGCAGGAATAGTTTTGTGCACTTCAGAGGTAAACAGAAAAGCCGAAAGATTATTTTACACCTGACTTACATAAATAGCAGTCACACAGCTACACTAGTTTGCTGCAGTTACTGGTGGTTTTAACAACAACAGACCAGGGTTTGTTATTATAATTATAAAAAACTTCAGCACTAACACTGCAGATTCTGTATCTCCTCCAAGCACATTGCTATGACAGCAATTGCTAATTAGCTGGGTTAGATCATTAGGAACATGGGACAAATCCTGTCTGTGGACTGCTGGACTCCCCTGTGCTGCTTGGACATCGGTGGGACTGGGCAGCAGAGGCAGCACATTACTACAGCCCAGACGCCAGCACTGAGCGGGGCACAAAAGCAACACAGCAAAGGCAGGAGCACCCCTGTTGTAAGCGGGGCTGCCTCCGAGCACGGGGAAGTGCATGGGGAGAGGGAAAACATCAACAAGTATCCAGCCCTTGGGCCTTAGGAAGTGCGCCACGCGGGAGCACTGCTGCGCCCTCAGTGATAGGACCCCAACCCAGCTCCATGCGCAGAGGGGCTCACCCAGCTCCGCGCTCACCGCCAGCCCCCAGCGCGCTGTTTGACGCTGCTGTGTCGCCGAAGGGTCCCCTTTTCCGAGCAGGAGCCCGCTCCAGCCCAGGCTGGCGGCTGGACAGGAGAGGGCAGCAGCTGACAGGCGGAGGGACGGCTCCGCGCCCGAGCACAGAACTGGTGCAGCAGTGCTACGTAGATACACATTAAGATTTAAAAATCGGGGTTTGCTGTCTTCAGGAGCAGAAAACTTGAACTTGTAACACTGTTTTCTTGTTTTACAAGAAAAGGAAAAGCTGAACAGAAATGTCCTTCCAGAATTTACAAGAATGGGAATAGAAGGATGGAGGAACTCTTTGGAACACCCTGACAATGCCCACACGCTTCCCAGGTACCTGAGCTCCCTCATACTAATATTGCTCTTGTGTTTGAATAGAGCAAAAGCTGGATCCCGAGAAGATGTTATCTCCCATCTTTCTTCTGCTAAACCTGATCCCAGTCCTTTCCTTCTGACAAACTAGATTCTCAATTTTCACATCACCTCTACCAGCAGCTCCAGGCCGCAGATACCACCCACCCCAGGCAGCACAAGGTCCCAAATCAAGATGTACGTGACTGCAAGGAAGAGCCAATTTTACCAGGCTAGCTCTAGGGAACAAAATCTTCCATCCTCCTCTCTGCTTGTGAAGCTGCTCAGGACAAACTATTCATATGGTTAATACTGACACATAAGTGAGTCTGCCACGGAGAGGGGGCCGCTCCTTTGGGTGTAAAGACTGAATCGAACATGCAGTATTTGAGACAATTAGGTTTTCAAAAGAAACTACACTAAACATTTCTTTCATGTGTAATCAAATTATGTTAAAGCAAACCTCATAATTTAAACCATTCCATTGGTCAGCTCCTATTTGTTTTCCCTGCACCCTCATTTTTGCTCCAGATCTGTCACATTACATTAACACCTTTCCTACTCACTGCCTACAGAAATAACAGCCTTCGACATGCCTGCACAATCCATTTGTCCTGCTCTAATTACTTTTTGACATAGCCTCTTTTGCTGTTATCTTGCCTCTTCTGACCTCTGTCTCTATTAAAGCCATTTAAAACAATCTTTAAGCTTAGTATCTATTGTGATGTGTCTTATATGATACTCCTGGAGTATCAGGCAGCAACGTTTTGTAAATCAAATATTTAAATCCATGGTAATAAGAGAATGCACTTGAGCAGGAACAGTACTACATACTGGAAACAGCTACAACTGTCTCCTCATAACATGAGTCCCCAAGACTGCAAAACATTTTCAGGATGAAATTCCTATAGTTGTACATAACCACACAGCTCAAAGATAAGGTCTTCTGTGTACTAAGGACCTTCCCTCAATTTCACAGTGGGGAGGAAAGCAGGAGAAAAAGAGGAAAGCAGTCATCTTGTACAAAAAGAACCCAAACAACCACCAACCCAACTGAGTAGATGGGAAGAGGACCGGGCAGGGTGCACCAACAATGGAAGCTTAGGATGAAGCAGCATGACAAATCACACTCTTCTCCAAGCCCAGAGAAGAAACCAGGAATCTCTAACCCCGATATACCTCTGTTTTCATCAAGCCCATTCAAAAAATGTGCCCTCATTTTCTTTTGGGGCTGATTCACAGAAGATGAGCCTCCAATTACCAGCTACTTCCTTGGCTGAAGCAGAAGAGAATCTGCTCTGTGCCAAGTATCTGCTTTGGCTTTAGAATCAAGAACTTATTCGACAGAGTGGAACTAATTTTTGGATATCAAGTTGATCCCCATGTACATGTGTCTCACAATACAGCCTAACTACATCTTTACATGCTATTTTCCACATGATCCAGCCTCATGCCAACTTAATTGGTAGCTAGTCAATATTTTACTCACATCAGAAGATACTTCACAAGCCTACATTTGCTCTGGTTCATTTACAGGCTAATTACCCAGTTCACACAAAGTCTGGTCTTCCGTATACAACTGGTACAGATACAAGCAGAGCTCTGCTGGGAAAGCACAGCTCTGCATTTTGTCTTCCAGATGACAGCACTATAAAACCGACGGGGGACAAACCCAGAGTCAATTAAAATACATTAAATGTAATGTAACAATGCTGTGATTTGTCATAGCCACCCCAGAGATGTTATTTCTTCGAATTTCTTCAACTTTGTCCTCAGGATATGAAGCGCCCATGAATGTTGTGGAAAGCTCTTCCCACGACAATTCCCTGTACACATTTTTATTTCCCCCTTTTTCTTTCCTGTCAGCAGCCCTGACCACAAAAGCCCATCTCATTAAGGCATCTAAACATAGAAGGAGCCTGTGGATGCGAGACCAGACCAGTCTGCTACTGGTTTGCTTGTAACATCCCTTTCTGTAGAGGTCTTGAATCCCTACCTGCTGCTGAATGATGCTGTCAGTGGAAGCAGCAGGGCAGAGGGTGGGCACAGGCCACGCACTTCCAGCTTCGTTCCGCAAGATCCAGAAGTGCACTTTTTGCTGGAATCATTTTTTGGTTTGCAAAGTCACTTTTTCACATCTGCTTCCCAACTTTCTTTTGATACAGCTGTTGGAGCAGACGCCAAACAATAATTACTTCCAATTATGGTGTCCTCCCTCACATCTGTATTAATAGTGTATGTAAAATCAATGCACTGTTCCCATGGTGTCTCTGTAGAGCAGGTAACGTGCACAGGAACAGGCCCCCAGCAAGCCTCAACGTGGTCTCAGAGAGTGGCTGGTGCAGATCAGAGTGGGCAAACAATTGCAAATACCAAACTTAACCCTTCTTGCTCTTTATTTTTCCTAAGTAAAATTTAAATTTATTTTCAAGAAAGACATTAAATTCTCCATTTAAAATAATTCTCCTCATCCAAATCCTTTCAGACCACCACCAGTGGTCTCCCTCATCCTCTGTAACGCAGCGCAGGCAGTAAAGCCAAATGGCTTCTCTTTAAGCAGTTTGTCACCATCAGGAGGGTCTCTTGGCCTTCACATTTCTTCTTAAAACAAACACAGATGTTTTGAGGGCATTTGGGAATTCAGGGTGAGTAAAAGTGGTGTTTTTAATTTGTGCTTTTTAACCATAATCCTACATCACACCCAGAATTCAGCAACAGTTCCACTACCAACAACATTCTTCCGTTATCATTCACTTTTGGATTTTGCTTTTTTGTAGCTCTGTGATTCACTCCTGGAGATGGTTGTAGCATCCTTACTACATCACAGTGTTCAGTATCATGACACGGAAGCTCTAACCAGATCTGCTGGGGTAGAAGTTGCACCAACAGAAGGAATTAGCAACAGCTACAGCTTAAAGGCAACAAATAGCATAAAATGTGCCGGAACAAATTCAGATACTTGCAATCTGTAAATAGAAGTTATCCAGCAAATTGTGTCTAGAGCATCCGTGCTTAATTGGCTGATTTCTTACAGTCTAGGCAGAGGCTTATCTCGAGAAGAGAGCTCCATGCAATTTAAGCCTAACCAGGTACCAATTTATGCACCCCTGGATCCTGCTGGAAAACAGGTGGACAGGTTGCCAGGGGAATAGATTCTAGAGGTAAGGAACAAAAGCATCCCAAATTAAGTACCCTTGAAGAGGCAGGGATGGTTGGAGAGAGCTGGAGCAGCTCTGACACTGATTTCAAGCAGAAAGAAACCAGCCTGAGACTGGTATTCTCCCTCAGGTTCTGTGGGATTTGAGCCAAGATCCATAAAGGCTCCACCACTTCTAAAGTTCTACATTTCCTTCCACCAGATCCCAAAATGATGTGGAAACTATCCTGAACTGGAAAAGCAGGAGTTTGAGCTGATGCTGTGCTGGAGCACAGCTGATGGAACAGCTTTTTAGTAATACTGAGATTGCATCACATCTAATAGCAGGAGCAGGTTAATGCCTACATTAATTACTGAAACAGCCTGTACATACAGGACCAAAGGCAACAGACCACCAGATTTGCAACTTTTGTGTTTTGCAAGGGAAGAGGCTCCAAGTTCCTCTGCACAGCCAGCAAAGAACAGCAGCTCTTCCCACAGCCAGCTCAAAAGCAGCAGCCAGCAAAGCCAGGGACCTTAATTCCTTGTGCAGGAACCTCGTGCTGACAGTACACCCAAGTTAGGGTGGTGATTACTTCCTAACAGATGCCTCTCAATTGCCTACTGAAGGAATCCACCGTTCTCCATGACTGCCTGGGGATGCTGACCCCTAAATTAGAGGGGTTGATTTCCCCTCATTAAGCGTGTCCTAAGCTGCACTCCGCTGAACACTGCCCTCTTTACAGCTCGAGCTGCAGGCTCACGAGAAACACCAAAACCCCATGGAACCCCCCGCTCCCACCCTGGGATTACCATCTTTGCCCCGTCGGGAGTGTGAGGATAACAGATGACCCAAAGCAATCAACCTCTCCCTGCTCCTCACAAGGGGCTGGGGAGCGAGCGCACCCCGGGCGCTGCTGCGGCAACGGGTCCGCGTGCGCCGTGCCAGGACAGAGACAAAAGTGGCCCTCCACGGCTGCAGCTGCATTTTGAAGCCGAAAGGCAGCGGGCCGGGCTGCCGATCCTTCCCGGAACTGCTCCCACAGCGCAGCGGCCCCGCCTTTCGCCCGAGGGATCCTCTCCAACACGAGGTGCTGTAGGAACTGTGGGATGATCTTAGAGGAAACAGAGCAGATTGGGATCCGAAAGGAAAACGATCTGCCCCAACAGCAATTCCGGGGTTTCAGCATTAAATTTTTGACATGCCAATCGTATGATGTATCGGCGGTTTTTTCAGAGAAGCCCACTCGTTTTCTGGAAGTTGGACATTAAAATCTGTGTTTGCGGGTGTTATCATTTATCTTGAAAACAAAGCTCATAAAAATCTCCCCGTGCTTACCACCAGGCACCTTCTCGGCAGAAAATACAGGGCTATTTGTGCTGTGCTGCGATGACTTTGCAGCGCACGTACTACAGAAAACAGCCTTTGCTTCTCACCAGAGACACTCTCTCTGTGTTCAGATTCACATAACAGCACAGCGAGGGTGGCACATCGTGTGTGAGAACAGGCTAAATCACATCAAGTTCCTACACCGAATTTAGCGAACTATGCTTGTGCCACATTTATATGAGCAAATGTAGGATGTTAGATAAAGTAGAAAACATATTACGATGCAGTTAATATTTGGTTAGATCAAGAATTAGGCTTATCCTGTTCTATAGACGTGAATGACACTCAACAAAGCAGAATATAAACCTCCACAGGGCAGCAACCTCTTACTGAAAGTAAAAGACATCCATCTTTTCCTGTGTGTATTGTCATTCCAGATATAAGCCTTGCTGCATTATTGCTTACTATTGCATTATTGCTTATTATTTGTAACAAAATACAAACATTTTCCTTGTGCCCTCAGACAGCAGTCACAAAGGAATCCCTACACCCACACCTTAACAAATACTATTGGGCACAATATAAAGCACTCTGATCTCATCTTATCCACCCACTAAATTGCTCCAAACTTTTCCTTGTGCATATTAGCCACAAGTCCAGGGAGAAGCGGCTTTATGCAATGGCAGCACAGGGAGTGCGGGGTGACAGTCTAACATGGTGTCCTGCTGAGATCCAAGAATAGCGATGCCTTAAAAGGCAGCGATGTTGAGATCACAAGGAAAAGAGAATTAGGGCACAGCTGTGGAGTTCTGTAGGCTAAAACATAGACTCAATATGTCAGAGAAAATTAAATCACGGAGCTACATGCAATTTCTAGTCTTGTTTCTAACTTCGCTGTAGCTGTGCAGGATTTGTACTTGGGTCACGCATGTGAGTCGCTGTCTTTCTGTACGCTGAAATGAGCAACTGAATTAATTTAGAAGGAAAAAATCAAAGGGGTTAGGTGCAAACAGTAAACACACCCATGTTTTGGATGATGTTTACACACTACTGCAGCTCAAACAGGGTTTTATAGGCAGCCTTCTATCCGGCTCCTGAGGACAAACAGGAATGCCACAGCACCACTTGTGAAACAAGCAAAGCTCACGGCTTCACCTGCAAAACAAAGGAAAAATGAACCAACGCGTTACCGAGCAAAACATAGCTGAAAATTCCATTTTCCTATGGTTGCCAGATAAGGGAAAGAGACCCGCCCTTAAAAATGAAGGCACCAAAACTGATAACAACCTTTCCCATCTTTTTCCCAGCTTGAAGAAGTGGTGTTCTCACTTCTTCCAGAACATCTGTGTATAAATTTGCTGGTATTTTCTTATGCCTGAAGCCCAGTAACAGCTTTTGGGGGATGCCAGGGCCTGCAAGCACTGGCACGAGAGGCGTCCTCAGAGCACGGACGTTGCACAACCTCTCCCAGGTCTTCTCTCCCTAGCTCCAGACAAGCCTACAGAAGGCACCACCACAGAGGTAACTACATGGAGTTATTAGATAGTAAAGACTACGGATCCAGTGTAGACGAAACAAAGGGCTTTAGGAGAGCAGGACAGGCTCTCCTGGCCGAACTCCCTCTGCAGAAGCATCGAGCAATGCCTCATCCAGCACAAGCAGCCAGGCTTTACCTGACAAGACAATTTGAATTATCTCTGTAAACAGCTCTGAAGGCCAGAGACAGATAAGTGAGAAGACTGAGGAGAAAAAGAAGCTGGCAACAAGGGAGCAAGAGACTGACTGGAACAAGGTGTATATAGAGAGAGCTTTCAGGAGTAACTGGTACTTGAGCACTAACATGCTACAGAGCAGCAAGAAAGCAGAGGTAGGAAGCTGCACATAATTATGACTTTGTTTAGTTAAGTGTATTTCCTGTGGAGCTCACAAAGCACGACTGCATGCAAAGCATGCAGATTTGTTGATATCAGCTATCCTTTGTCCCTAAAGAGGTAAATTACACATCTGATTTGTACATGGAGTTGAAAAACCATTACAGATTATGTTTGAGCTGCAGCCAGAACTGGGGACCAACAACCTACAGGAGTCAATGCCTATGAAGGGATAATAGATGGAGCGATTTTACAAAGGGTAGAGAGCTCAGTGGCCAACAGACAGGGAGAAGCTAAAACAGCCCAGTGAGGGGCATTCCAGTGAGTGTCCAAACAGCGGATGGCATCCAGTGGGATATGACCTGTCGGCCCACCTTCCACTGCTGGAGATGCAGAGCGGTGCGCACATGGCATTGCTTTGGTAAAGGAGGATTGTGTATGGGAAACGAGATAACCAAGGGTGTAGGTGATGAGCAGGAGCAGTGTGTGAGTTCATTTTGCGGTGATGGAGGTGAGAAAGCTGTTTGGGAAACTGCCAATAGTGGGAAGGGTCCTTACATATAATATAAGACAGTCCTCGAGCACAGGTTTTGCACACGGGGTACATGCGCACACCACAATTTAATAGAGAAAATGCCAAATACTTGAGCTGAATTGTTTTTCCTGAGCAGAACCATGTATTTAGGCTGCACTTTAAAGCACAGCCTAGTTCATACATATGCAATGTTCTTCACAAACACTGCACGTGGTGCAGAAAACAATCCCGTACAGGAGGATGCAAAATGAGGTCACGAATCCCCTCAGCAGATCTCTCGCAGGAAGGCTCATGGCAGCCACAGAGGCTCTCAGTGTCCACACTCGGGTCCTCACGGTGACCCTCTGCCCTCCTCGCGTGGGGGGAGCCCTGGTCCCTCTGCAGTGGGTTTGCGGCTGCGCCCGGCGCTCGCCCTGACCCACTTTCCTGCAGTATTTCTGCATAGCGACAGAGGTCCTGGCAGGACAAGTGTCACCTCCCAGCCCGCGGGATTCTCCATTTCCTACTGCTGCCACTGGAAGAACGCGTTCAGCCTTTACATACAGGCACACGTGAACACAGCCATGCCTGGAAACCGCATAAACCCCAGGAAGAGAAGGAATTAGAACAACAACAACAAATCCTCTTCTCATTTGCAGAATATTCCTCTGAAGTAGAGGCAGGGCTGGGAGAGCAGCTAAATCAATATCCATCCGGAGGATCCTCCTATCCGCTTGGAAGAAGCCTGGCGGTTCCCTTCTGGCGAAAGCTCTTTTAAAGGGACTTTGCTCATTTCTCTCTGTCCGCTTTGAGCATTCCTATTACCCCGAATCAACCCTGCCCTTTGACTTCAGCCAAAGGAAATACTAACACACTGAGCCAAGCGGAACATTATTATTCCTTCATTACACATAGCCAAAGCTCTGACATTGTGAGGAAATGCATTTTCCCACCCCAAGCCCTGCACACCTCACTGTCCTATTTCCAATCCGCTCAGTCCCTGCAGAACTACAGTGGATTCACTTGTAGCTCTGATGGCATCCCAAGGCTTTTTCTTCTTTCTCACTCTAGGTGAAGCATCCATATTTCCTCTGGTCTGAAATTCTGTGCTGAAACTGTAACAAGCCAAAAATGTCTTCAATGGGAAATTTCACAAACAGAGGATTATGACTTCAGCTACAGAATAAGCAGCAGGAGCAGATGGAACTCTTCAGAAACAATGATTCCATTTTCATGCAAATGTCCTTAGTAGTTAAAAAAAGACGAAGAAGGGGGAAGAAAGAAAAAAAACCCCACCAAGATATCAGAATGCTTTATAAATGGAAGGGGTTTGAATGATGCTAAAAGCAAAGGGCCGGTAGCTCTGCTCAGTCCAAGCATTTTAGCAGCAGCTAGGAGAGGAAAAAAAGCATGACAAACTAACCCAGACACTGAACCCACTCAGAGTCACGAGAAGAGAAATGGGAAAGGGAGTGAAAGTGTATTTTAGTCTTTATGACGTTCAACACCACCAGCTTTGGGGTAATGCATACTTCAGAGCTAATTCTTATGCTCTTTAAGAGCACAGGCTTCATTCATGAAGCAGCATGACAAAAATTCTTTATCCACTTGATGACTACAGAAGGTGACAGCCACTGAGAAAGCGGCAGCCACAGGGACCCTGTCAGAGTGCTAACCTGCAGCGCTCCCCTCGCCCTGTACAAGTGCCCCCTGATTACAAGCACACAGACATGCATTTTTCATAGCTGAAATGGGGAAACAGAGCCAATTCTTTTGTTACTAATACTGGCAGCGTACCCTAAAACACACATACACACAGAGTTAGCAGACCCCCTTTCTGGCTCTAACACTGATTTGTTACTCATTTTTGGCCTTCACTTTTCCACCGTCTTTACTCCTCAAGTGAGAGAACTGAAGCCACTCCCTAACTCTCAACGTTGTGAGGACAACTGACTTTGCACAAGGTAACTCTGTGCTCTACTACAGTGTAAAACACAGCTGTTTTGTGTACAGAACACATCTCAGTGGTAAGAAATGGGAATACTTTGGAAGGCCCGTGTTATTTTTTATAGGCTACTTGTTTGAACTGAGGTTTTAAAGCAGACAGGAAGCTGTATGCATAGAAAAGCAAGAATGGAACCCACTGCTGTTTGCCCCTGCTTCCCACGCATGATGAGCCGGGGAATTACTGCAGCCAGGTCCCTTCCCAGGCAGATTCTGGGTGCCACACCAAAGGAGCAGAAAGCCATAGGCAAAGCCAGCAGGGATGATCCCTTTAGATCACCTACTCCAAACCCAAGCGTCCCTGCAGACACGGCCTTTCCCTGGTGCTGTGCCTGAAGTTTTGCCATGAGCCTTCATAAATTTCTATCAGTTCTTTGAAACAATTTCTATCTCAGTTGCACGTTATTTTCTTAATGAAATTTCTCCTTCCTTTTTCATGTAAAGAAAATACAAAGTTAGTTTTATATAAGACTGCAAAGCGTGTTACAGTAGAGGCCTCTGAACCACATGTTCAATACCAAGAATACTTCTGTTTAATCCCATTCTACCTACACTCATCCACTTCATCATGTCGCTGGCCAAATCTTTTCACTTTGAATTTGCTCTCAAACTGAATCTCCTTCCTTCCTCACTGAGTTAGATGGATTTAAGTAATGACATCTACCGAAAGGACAGAGCACATGCAAAATAAGTCCAAAAAATGGGCTCAATAGGTTTATTTTGAAGCTCTTCCTTGCTTACTTCTTAGCAGAAGGATGTACAAGCAGAAACAATTTCCTCAGTTAATCCTTCCTTGACCCAAATTAACTTTTTCCAAACTATTTCTTAAATAGTTTCTTTTACAATCTTGCCTGAATGAACTCGACAACAGACACATTTCAGTAACCCATGGAAAGGAAGAGAAGCAGCAGTGGGGAGGGATATGATGATAACCAAGGGCTTAGTACAGCCCTGAAGGACAGGAACTATTTCATGGTGAGACGAAGTGCTGCCCTTCACACTGAAGGCTGCTGTAACACGCAATCAGTCAATGAACAGACAGTAAACCACCGCATCATGAATTTGTCTGAAGGCATCTCTATCAGTTAAGCCCCTCTGCTTTCTCTCCACCCCACTGCCAAACTGCATCTCTGCTCAGAGCTGACTTTCTGGTTTCTAACTATTCCTGCTGCTGCATTTCTCACGCACACTTCACCCATTAGCAGAGTTAATGTCACTGCGGATGATGGCTGTGTGCGCCAGTCCTGCCCTATTCCTGATGCTGATGAGGTGACGGGCAGCCAGGGCCCATCAGAACAGCCAGGAAAGGGATTATTTACAAACCAGCAGTGTCCAAACAGTCACAAGCATCTCCCTTCAGATTAACACTTGGGGTTTCCCTGTACCTGCAATAAAGATGACATAGGGGAAGAAAAAGACCAGTATCATTTAAGCCCTCAATTCTTAGCTTGCTGGGGTTTAAGGTATGAAAGAAATGAAACACATTTGACCCAGATGCTTGGGTTTTGCCTGTCTGGGTCAAGCACACTGAATCTGAGCAAGCTTACTGGAATATTCCTGCTTCCTCCTTCCCCTGACTTGTCACAGCCTTTCTCCAGGATGGGAACTGCCAGAAAGACTCAAGAATAATTGGGATAAGCACACGGGAGTATTGGCTTTGCCTCTCTTTTAGATGTCTCAACGGATCTCCTTTGCTTTTTCCTTTTGACTTGTGTAAATTTTATGCAGCAAAATACAACACCAAGTTGATTGCAGTACTGTAAAATGGCTTAAGGGGTGAAAACTGGGTCCAACCCGACGTCCTCCTTGCAGCCTCATCATAACTGACAGGGTCCTGGAGGCCCAGCTCTGGCTTGCAGGAACAGCCACGGCAGAACAGCACTGGCTGCAGTGCCCTTGCCTGAGGAACTTGTTCTCCACGACTGCTCCAGCAGTTTATTCCCCAATGGGAAACGATGCTTTCCACAGATTAAGTGAAACGCGGCTCTGATTTAGTAATCACAATGTACATCCAACTGAACAGGACCTACTGTTTTGACAATGAGAGCAATGTATTTAGGATGAGCCTTAAAATATTCAAGCAACTGAACCATTTGAAGATCACCTCTGGCACAGGAGCCAAAAAGAGGTATCTGGGGATTGGGATGTGATTGTGTTTATACACTATGCCAAAACACTGCTCCTATTTCTACCCCCTAACATTGCCTATGCCTACTTTGGGGCTTTTATATTATTTCTGCAAATTTAAAACTGGTTTACTGGAGCACTTCTGACTCTCAGTAACCGAAGTTTCAAAATCGCCAGTCTTGTTTTAGGCAGACAGCACTAAATAACTTCTAATTCCGGATGTCTAATGTATCAAGAGCGCTAGCCTGGAATTCAATCTCAGCTATAGATCTAAATGTTTTCCAATGCAATTTGCCTCACTTGTTTGATTTTTTAAAGCAAGTCTTAAGAATAAAACATTAGGAGAAAATATCAGGATATTACATTAGGAGAGTTCATTACTTGCGTACCATATGGGGTCTGGAAGTACAGTAGGTATATGAAGCCACACACAGGAGGCTGTAAAAGCTCCTACAGTTCAAATAGCTGTTCAAATCGCTTGCAAAGACCATACTATCCTCAAAGACACTCTTATGGCTTATTTTGTTATCTTTATAAATAGGATCAAAGATACTGTATGCTTTTCACCCAGCACAACCCATAACTGACCACTCGGAAGCACAGACATGCCCCAGCAGGCACAGGAACATGTATTTTAGCAATAGCATCAACTACGTTTCAGAAGAATTGTCAAGTGACTCAAGAAGTGAAAGATGATCTTTGAAAGAGGAGACAGAAAGGAAGCTGTCTGGAAACCAGAGAAGTTCCTAGGATGGTTACTGTGGGCAGAACACACAGCAGATATGAGCTATCTCCTTCACACTCATGACAAGGAGGTGGGAACCTCTTGATCCACATCAATAGCAGCTGTGTGACTCCGATACGAGCCTGGGTCACCATGAAAGCAGCATATTAACGTTTTCCTTCTTCCCCCCCCCCCCAATTGCTTCCTTTGGATCAGTTCCATGTAACTGCCACTTGTTTTTTCATTTCATTTTCATTTTCCCTTTATGCATTCATCCAGCCCTTGAGGGTGAATTCTATAGAAATCCATGTCAAGAATGCCCAGAAGGGACCTCTGACCCCTGGCGTCCCAGGAACGCCTCATAGTGCCAACATCAGGACATGTCCAAAACTGCCCAACAAACCTCAGTAAACAAATAGTCCAACCTCCACTCCAAGGAGGGTGTCCAGTACTTTGGTCTCCCCATGTCAAAAAGTCCTCAGAGAAGAAAGAAAGGTCGATGGCTGAAAACAAGCAGAGAAAGATGACTAATAAGACTGGAAAAGGACGAGAAGAGAAAATGGAACAAGCACATTAACTCCTCCCCACTTATCTCCAGGGTCTTGCATACCCTCTGAAAGCACTTTACAAAACCAAGATTAGTGCATCCTCGCTATGCAATTCCAGAGACATCCCAGTGTCTTGTTTTACTGTTTCAGCACGGGGAGAGGTTACAGACTACTCCATGGGAGTAGTTTTATTAGTCTAAACCCACCAAAACTAGCAAGTTAGTGGAATTCATTCATTCATTGTCAGATGTCTCACTGGAGAACACAGTTAAAGGCATTTTATGTCTGTCCTGAGATAAAAATGGCAGTAGCTGTTCTTGCCATGCTCCAGCACTGGTGTTGTTACTACAAGGGGCACTTGCAAAACAGCCGGAAAGTCGCCTTGATGTTATGTGTCATTCAGAGGCAGCTTTGCCAATGATTCGGGGTGGGAATTGTCCAACCGCTCAGAGGAGACAATCCCTGGGATGTTTTCCCGCAGCCTGCTGTGTTGCTTTAGAAGCGCTGGAACCCTACTATGACATGTTACTTTTAAGTACAAATACGAAGTCGACTGCCATTAAGTGAGATCTGCATTCCAGCACTAACCAGGGACACCGTCTGGGCCACACAGTGCCCCTATTTCCCAGTGGACCAGAAAGGCCAGAAACAAGCCCCCGGGCCCGCAGACGAGACCCAGCCGTCTGCCATGGCCCAGGGCCCCCCCCCTCAGCGGGCTCCACACGTCTGGATGCCGAGATCGCGATGACAGCCCCCTAAAACGGCCCGGCCGGGGCTACCCGTGCACCCCGCGCGTTGCTTTGGCCTCCGGAGCGCGGTGCGGAGAACGGGCGCCTTTCCCGGGGGCTCGCATTGTGGGATGGAGACGGGACACAAACCGCGGATGGCCGCAGGCGGGGAGCGGGGCGGCACATCCCGTCCGGTCCCGTCCCGTCCCGTCCCAGCGCACCGCACCGCACCGCGCCGCCGGCACCCAAACGAGCGG
>JAOEHX010046577.1:0-10183 GCA_025448015.1 Bolborhynchus lineola | reverse complement strand
TCAGGATGCTAGGGAGGAACTCTTCATTAGGGACTGTAGTGATAGGACAAGGGGTACTGGGATCAAACGTAAACAGGGGAAGTTTAGATTGGATATAAGGAATAAATTCTTTACTGTAAGGTTGGTGAGGCACTGGAATGGGTTTCCCATGGAAGTTGTGAATGCTCCATCGCTGGTGGTGTTCAAGGCGAGGTTGGACATAGCCTTGGGTGATATGGTTTAGTGTGAGATGTCCCTGCCCATGGCAAGGGAGTTGTATCTAGATGATCTTATGGTCCTTTCCAACTTTAAGTATTTTGTGTATCCTTAACAGGTCTGGGAGGCAAGTCTCCACCCAGATAGAAAGATCTCCTTGAGTAACTTCTATGTCTGTGCAGTTTTACTCAAACTTTTAATCTATTTGTGGGTCTGGTAAATAGACCAGTGCACACAGTCCTAATGCAAATGAATAAGAAGTGGGCATCCAGAGTATTTGGTGATTGGGATTTGAAGTCCCACCCTCCATTTCGTATTGTGATACTGTGTTTGTTTGCTAAGTATCAGACATGCTTGTCTCGTGTGAAAAGGGGTTTTGCTAGAATTGCAGGGCTGTTGGTTGAGCATGCCCTGAGGAGCCTAGTGTGCCACTGGCTCCACAACTAACACAAGCTGTGCTGCATGCTGATGTTGTTCACGTTTTCCTTCAGAAATCATGGCCCTGACTTGGTAAAAAATGCTGTAGTTACTGTAGGTCTGTTGGATGTGTCAAGGTACAGTGGCATTGCTGGATCCTAACATGAAAGTTGATGGTGTGTGGTTTAGTTGTTCATGGCACGGGGAGTGAGCAGCTGGGATGAGTGCTTTTAAGTATGTGGGATGAAATGACCTTTGTTGCCTTTTCTCTGAGGGACTCCTTTATAACCTGGTTTCCATTGCTTTTGCCTTCCTTGAGTATTTTTTTTTTTCTGGTTTTTGCTAGCCATAAATGGTAATTCATGTACAGAACAGATGCTGCTGACTGCAGCTGCTTTGTATTTCTGCTGAGACCTTGCAGGAGTTTATAGTCAGCATTTTTACTATAGTGGAATTAATGTTTTAGTGCTGCTTAATGTACAGGAAGCAGCTCCTGTGGCAGAGTTGCTTGTTACTTGCCACTTCTTAAAGCCTTTTTCTTTTTCCCTTCAGCTCCCACCGTAATTCCCTGTAGAGAATGGTGCTTGTTCTCTGCAGTTGTAAGTGGATTGTGAAACTTCCCACTCTGAGCTGTATTTCCTTCACATTTGTTTTGTGGCAAAAGTTTTAGGTTGCCTGGCATCTTCCCCAGACCAGTTAACATTAAAATCTGTCAAGAACAGTTCAAGCAAAAGAACCTAGATTCTAATGTGTCAGACTACAGTGAGCAATGGCATTTTTGACAAAATTCAAGACAAGCATCTTTACTGTTTAAATTATTATTCTATTTAGCTGTGATTTTCTTCTGCGCTGTGTACTGTGTGTCTTTCTGGCAAATGTATTCCCTAAACATAAACAAAATGCTCAAGTACAATCTCTATTCCAAACATTTTAGTGTCAGTAATCTCCCCTATCAAATACTTGTCAGAGCTAGAATCAGATTTCTATAATCTCATTTTCCTTAGTCTCATGAACAGCAGAATTACTCCTCCATCACTGTAGGAAGAGCAAGGAGGGGTGCTCTGTGGTGAGGCAGGGTTTTTTTTATGCCTGCAACTTCTTCCTCTGCCTCTGATCATTAAGTTGAGCCATTCTGAAGTGCTTCAGGCATGGTTATGGAAGCTGAATTGAGAAAGTGACTTACATGTTTCCCTGCTGTACTTAAATGTTGTTAAGGCATAAAGATAAGGAGAAATTTGAATTCATTTCTTCACAATAACAATTGATTTTGTGGTAGCACCTAGAAAGTCTAGTCAAGGACAGTGTTACAGACTGGTAAAAAAAAGTGGTAGCCTCTCCTGTGGAGCAGAACTGTGTGAACTTCTTTAAAGAGGTGGGCAAGAGATGAGCAATTTTGTTTCACGTTCAGTAGGCTTAAACAGGGTCTTGCAGCATTCCCTGGCAGCAGTGAAAGCTAGCAGCATCCTGGGCTGTGTTAGACACTACACTGATGGAAGTGTTTAATTCTCCTTTTCTATTTTTTTTGGCACTCATCAGCACACACCTGTTGAGGTTTGAAAAAATGAATGAAGAAAAATAATCAATTGAGAGCTGTTAAACAAGATTCTGCCATAGACTTGGGAAGAGTATGCTGGAGAAAACACCTCCATGAACTGCCCCATCCTGGCTCAAGGAACAGTCTATAACCTAAATGTGAACTGTATCAACTCCAAATTTGCAAAACTTGCAAACCTTAGAATTACACAGTCACAGTTTGACAACTGATGGGTGTTTGATTAACACGGATGGTCTCAGAGCCTGGAATGATCACAAAGGCATGAAATCAAAAGGACATTTTTTACTGGAAGAGTCACAGAGGCAGTTTCCACGTTGCTGCTGGTTTTGTTGATCTAGCAGTAGTTCAGCATTCCTTCTGACAAAAAAGTGTTTTATCATTGGATCTCTCCCATAGAATTTGCATCCTGTTGTAAGTTAATTTTTCTCTGGTTAAAAAAAGAAAGTACTTTGAAGATGTTGGTAAACATATCATATAGGTAGAGATATTTAGCTCAGTAACTTTGTGATACTTTGGTGTAATAAGGTCAGAAGGAAACTATTTCAGACTGCAAAAAATTATACTTGGTTTGTTTTATTCTTTCAACAGCACATCAAGCACAAGTAATGTCTGCATTCAAAGTATTCAGTGTTTAATCATATTCAATAATATTCAAGTTCCAGTCTCATACTGGACAATCTGAGTAAGCAGCTGAGGTCCAAATTACAAGAAAGTGATCTCTTTAAATTAGCCAGATTTTGTCCAGTGTGATTGGCTGCAGTGTGTAATAGAAAATATCTAGTACACAATCAAGGGGATGTAACTTAACATAGTTCAGGTTGAATGCTGCAAGTGAGCATAGGGTATGAGGGTACTGTAACAAATGTATTCACTGCAACTTTTTTGCCGTGTGTGGGGGATTCTTAATCATCACAACATGTTTCAGGAACTGTGGACAGAGAACTGCTATAATAGCTTCTTCATATTTGAATAAATATATGTTAATAGCAAATGTGATGTAGGAGCAGAACTCCAGAAATACTAATGAACATCCAGAGCTTTATGCACTTCTTTCTACTTCTGATTCAGTGTTGATTAAGTCTGCTCTGTGGGTATATCATCCAACAGCTGCCTTTGGAAAGCATGTGAGTGGGATGCAGAGGGCAGTGAAAGGGAAGTATAGGCCTGACTGCATCTGCCAGAAACACTGCTTATAAAATGAAAACTTTAAACAGGACTGGACTTATAAGAGTTTTTCCAAGAGGAAATAGTCTGTGTTTTGGCATGCTCTTTGTTTGTGTTTGACATGCGATTCTCATCTTCCCTTCAGTGCTGAAACAAATTCTAGTAGTCACCATATTATGTCTGTGGCTAGAAGACAGTTGTCTCCCACATGCTGCATTGTGTGCATTGATCTTTATATGAAGGAGCCAGAAAGTATATGCATTTATGCCTGCTATTTAGTTGATGGCTTTACTTGACTTGGTGGTGGTCTTTGTTCACTTAAACTCTCAAACACCGTATTTTAGAAAGTTTGGAAGTCTTAGAAAAAAATGCTATCCCTAGAAAGCATACACAATCAAAAGGATTTCCAGATTTCAGTATTGCCAATGACTGACAAATAAGTATATAAGTTTTAAATTACCCTCAAAACTACTGTTAGTACAGTCCTTACATGGCATGACAGCAAGCAATGTTAAATCGTATTTTAAGCAGAAGAGGTAACACTTGGAAGAAAAAAAGTGCATGTGCACTGTAAAGCCAAAGATGTGATGCAGTAGAGCAGATATACCCCTTTGTTCATCTGGTTTCCGTCTTACATACTTAGTATCATCTGTTTAAAAAGAAAAGCAAAATACAAAAAACCCAACATAAATCTAGTCAAATGATGAAGGCTTCTGTCTGTTAGTGGATTGCGCAAGTTTGTAACTAATGAAATTTGGTTGTCAGATATACTTAAGAGCCCCAAAATACAGTTATTCCATTGTGTTCACTTTATGCTTTCTGCTTGAAAACACTTGAAACGGAACATTGAAATGTATGAGGTACATTGTACTAGCTTATATTAAAAAAAAAAAAGGGAAAAAATAAAAAAATACTTTCTTTCCCAAAGCTTGTAAGCTCAGAGGTTTGTGTACAGCTGTGAATAATCAACTGGCAAATGCTCTACTCATTTCTAATTTTGGCATCCTTTTATGCAACTGCATTATATAGAAAATGTGTTAAAGAATTTTTATGATTTTTATCTGTCTTTGTGTTGGAAGTCACCAAACTGTAAATGGTTTTCTTTTTCAGTGCCAATTTCTGTGTACTGTATTTTTCTTGGTGGTCCCTAATGTGCACATGTAATGGTATGTGGTGCAGCTCAGATGGTAATTATTTTATTTGTCTGCATTAATTAGAATTGCTTTTATTAAAAAATCCCTGAAAACAGGCACACACACACATGCCAAACAGCAAAAAGAATTATTAAATAAATGGTGTTACGGGAATACTCTGAAGCCATTTGGATGAAGAAAATTAAGTATTCTAAACAATGTCATCTTTCACACACGAAGTCTGTTCCTGCTGAATGACCAAATGCGTGGTTTAAAATATTTCTGGGAATAGTGAAATAGTCTCAGCAATGGATTTGATGAGTTGTTTATGACAGAGAGGTGATGTCAGATGAAGATATGCTTCGTGACTAACTCTTATGAACTAGTTCATATTATGTACACAAGTTAAATGGTGAAATAACTACCAAACTCTTGAGTGTTGCTAGTATGTTAACAAGTTGATTCAGATGATGGGAGACATTTGAATCTATCTGCCACTAAGATATTTTCACTTCAATTTATTAGCAAGGATCAAAAATGACGTTACTGTGCATAGGGAGATGACTTCTAACTGAAGCAAATGTTGTTGCGTTGTCAGTGTCTATTAAGTTATATTATAGTAACCCTAAATAACACAAGTTCTGCTCTGGAATGTGGGAAAAGGCACAGTGAAGTGATTGCTAATGGAAGATGCTAATAAGTCAGTGTAATAGTTCTGTGTGTGCTGATTTTGAAAGTGTGACAAGTGCCAATAACACAGCCAAAGTCACAGTTATGATGGAAGGAAATTTTTCTTTTGGAGACACGTTGTGCTTTATTTATTTTAAACACCACTGTTTTCTGGAAAGGTGTCAATGAGAGCAGTTAAATAATAGGTAAGGGCACTTACTTAATATTTCGGTTTTCATTTGGAAATTAGTTGCTTAGAGGACTCTGATAAAATCTGCTTGCGTTTAATTTAGTAATTTACAAGATTATAATATTTGCAGCTGACTGGTTGTGACCATTTTTAATTTCTGATTTACTTGTATGACACTGAGAACTGGTTCTCTAAGACTGTGTGCACTGCAAAGCAAAGATGAGATGTTTTGAATTCCTTTGGTGCTACATTTTTGTAGCACAGTCTCAAGGAAAGGAGGATCCTGTGTGGTACTAGAATGCCTCCATCAGAACTTCTGCTACTTGCTGGGTGTGTTTACTGGGTGTTTCAGAAAAGGGAACCTGAAAGATTTGTAAATGAAAGTGGTGAAAGTTGAACATCCTTCCTAGGTCAGATTCTTTCACTTATTTTACTCCTTCAGATTCAGTTTAGGATGTGGGCATCCATCAGCTGAAAAAAAAACATTTATTAGAAAGAAAAATTATTCAGTGCTATAAACATGGTCATATCTCATTCTGTAACTTTTTGGCACTTCAAAGCCATACACATGAGAATATTCATGGTTGGTCTCATATGGAAGTTGCTGTCATATCAGGGCTTCAGTTTATTTTTCAGCTTCCTCCTTGATGTCAGATGTGACTGTGAAAACTGTCACTTACAGCGGCTATTGCTGAAACTTCATTAAAGTATTCAAGACTGCACAATCCTCAACTTGTCCTAACAGGGGAACTGGAAATTAATCTGGTTTTCTGTAACTCTTTTCTTGATCTTGACAGCCAACTTTTCTGTTACAGGGATAAGATACATCTTGATGGGACTAGCTACTACTAAGCAGTGGCATCTGCATAGCTCTCTAGCTATGCTGCACAAGAATCTTCCAATTCTAATATTGAAGAAGAATATATATATTGTTACATTTATTAGTTCCCTTCAGTTGTAGTTTGCATGCAATGAGTTTCCCTCTATCTTTATTTCTCCTGGTGCTTTTCCCTGGTGTTTCTTTGTTTCCTGCTTTGTTAAACAAAGTTTAAACATTTAAAAGAATCAGTGGGGTTGCTGGCATGACCAAGGCTTGAAGGAGCAGACCTTTAAATAGTACCCTGGGGAAAAATCTTGGAAATTCATATTCAGAACCTGATTCACTTTTTCTTGTCTGCCTTCCTGTGTTAAACATTCTTGTTGTTTTGTCAGCAATTGCTTCTGTTCTTGTTTCTAGTACCTGGATAATGAGCATTTCTTTGTCTTGCATTTTTGTATATGTAACATGCACTGCCGTGGGACTTATGCCTTAATCAGAACTTGCTGGTCTGAGCTGCCAGTTACCACACAGGTATGACAAAAAGCGATCTGTAGTTTAGTAGCTTTTTTTAGTCTGTTTGACGGATGTCAAGATGGGAGAATGAACAGGGGGAAGAGACTGTATAGCTAGAAAAAAGTTACTTTTCTGAGCAAGCACCTGTTTCAGGAATCCTCCACAAATAACCCCTTTTCCTTTTTTTTTGGAGCTGATTCACGCCAGTGCCCAAGGAAGGCTGCACAAAGACTATGGAACTATTGCTTTTCTTTTAAGGCTGTTAAGGAGCCATTTGTTCTAGTAATTCCAGTTTGTAAAGCAGGTCAAAAGTGTTTTCTCCAGCTGCATGAGAGAGCATTTGTCTGTGAAAGAATCGAGGAGCTTAAATTTCATAGCTGCAGTGTGAATATATAATTAATATTTCCCTGTTTCCACTTTAATAAAAATTGAATGCTAACCCCCTTTTCTCTGTGAAATTTAATTGTAGAGAAAAAACAATGCTGCTGAACTGGCAGGTTGAGCATTTATGAGAAATCTCCATTTAATTTAGTAACCTACTTGGTGAACAAGAGGGATGTTGCTAATAAGGAGACATGCAAGAAAAAGAATCCCAGACTACTAATGATCAAATATTTTAGTCCAATGAAATTGAATTTCTTGAATGTTTTGCTTTTCCCTGAACCAGTAGGTTCATTTTTGAGAAGTAGGTTACGTTTTTGAGAAAATACAAATATGTGTGATGGCTCTGTGTCATTCTAACTGCTGGAGAATTTCTTTAGGGAAAATGCCCTAGGAGCATCCTGTTCTTCTGTGTTCCTTGGTTCTGAGAAACATTCTTCTCCAGAAGAGATATGTATTTAGGGACTACCTGTGTGTTTCTTTTTTAATGAGGGGGGACCATTAGCGTGGTGCTTGACACGTCTTCTGGCTGGTGATATGTACTTGAGATGAGGGTGGGAGTTGGCACACGCTAGGGGAAATAACTGAAGAGCTAAAGGGATAACCACTTGGTTTTTGAATAATTCTTGAAAATGTCAGTTTTATGCATGGAGGCACATCAATACTATGAAACAATAGGATGATCTGCATGAGAAGTAAACAGATTGTACTTCTCTGTGTGTATCTGTGTATCTAGTCGGAAGACAGATGTACAACACTGATATTGCTCAGCTTTGGGGTTAAGACCATATTAGATGCATTTATTTTCTCTGTAGGAAAAATGAAAGTTTATCTTCTATACACTGTTTCTGTATGCATGTGTTCAATTTATTTTCCTTAAGAAGGTATTATTGCAACTCTCATTACTGACATAAAAGTACGTAATTCCTGTCTTTTGCTATCTGGTTTAAGTATCCACTTCTTTCCTGTTGTAAGGAAGAAAATACTTGAACAAACAATTGAATCAATATCTGTTAATGCAGAGATTCAGGGTTCAAAACAGTCAGGGGGTTCTGGGGCATGGTCCTGGAGTGCCAGCCCCTTGGAATGTCTGTCTCTAACTGCATGCCTTACGGGAGAAGATCTGTTTAAGTAGTTTGAACAGGATCAAGCTGTAATGCGCTTAAGATCTCATTATGCTTTCTGTTTGCTTTAAATGGATAAATATCTTCCATATGATTTTCAGTGGGATCAGGGTCTTTTCCCGTCATTATTCCCATTTTGTGAAATACACAACATTTTTTAAAAACACTTTCTTCAGTCCTTCCTTCCGTCTGTCCTGTATTAATCACATTAACATCCCTAGTAATTATTGCTTGGGTGATTTTTAAAGTAAGAATTCTCACCTTGTTTCACATGGGAGTAAGAAAAAGGCGGAATTGAGGATGAGAAGAACTCTGCTGAAGTTCAACACTTTTCAAGGTCACCACAGTATCAAAAATTTGAAATTTATTATTCACGTAGTAAATTCATATTTTTATTATTTAATTAAAATTGTTAATTAAATTTATCACCATTTTCATGGTACTTAATTAAATATATGAATTTATTGTGCATGTCTGTTGCCGGAAATAAAAAAAACCAAAGGAACATTGAAAATCTTAGTGCTTGCCTAAAAAATTCAGCAGTATGGCCAGGAAACAGCTGTTGTCACTATTAATATAGTTCTCTTCAGTCCTTTTCACCAAGAGTGATACCAGTAGGGAGGGCTGTCACTGCTGCACTCACCTAGCAAATTAGGTAGTGAGAAAAGCTTAGGAGACAGCTGATGCAGAGTCTTGTCTCCTGTAGCTGTTTTTGTAGCAATGTCATTCAGAAAGCTGCTAGAGGTACACTGTAGTGATGGATTTATGTTAAAGGTTGATAATTTGTATTTAGGGTGTCATCAGAAAATAAACCAAGGAGGTTCCAATCTGCCTCAAATTCTAAGGAAAATGCTATGTGTTACTCCTTAAGGAAAAAAAAAAAGGGCAGTTAAAGCAGTCTGAGCTTCAGTTAGTTCCATTATATGCAGTAGTCTGTGATTATCTTCATGCTGTTTTCTTGCTCTGTGATGCAGGCTTTTTAATAATTTGCCTCAGTTAAGTAAGGTAAAGCTTATACATTAAATAGTGAAAACCTGTACATTTTAGACAATACTGATTGGGGAGGGAGGAGGAGCAGTATTGCAGTTTCCTCAACTCTTGTATGACTATTTCCTGTGCTGTTTAAAATTGGTAGTACTTCTGCTGTTTCTTCTGAATTGAGCTTGTGCTGTGAATAAAGTCTTCCGTGTCCAAATGAACTTAGTTTTATTATGTCTTTGTGATTACCAAAAGGGAGGTCTCATAGAAAGATCTGAGCTGGAAACCTGACTCTCCCATAGTGAATAAGATTGTGTCCTGCTCATCAGCTCTGCCTGGGAAGATACTGAGGGGTGGGGGGAAGCAGGAAGTGGGGGTGATGTGAGAACTAGGGATGAAACTCTTGACCTATATCTAGGAGTCCATTGACTGAGTCTTGCTCCTTTTATTTTTGTTCCACTCCTTTTAGAGGAGATGGTGCTCAGGTACTGACAGTGCTACTGCAAGCTTCCATGTTCTCAGTGTAGTCTTGCTGTGTCTCTTTCTGCTGCTTCTATTTCTCCTGGAAGTTGTCTTGATTATTTGAACTTGGTGTAGGGAGGTTTGTGGTCTTTC
This sequence comes from Bolborhynchus lineola, assembly GCA_025448015.1. Classification (NCBI taxonomy): domain Eukaryota; kingdom Metazoa; phylum Chordata; class Aves; order Psittaciformes; family Psittacidae; genus Bolborhynchus; species Bolborhynchus lineola. Next base: position 429 of record JAOEHX010046577.1, on the reverse strand, counting down.
TTTTGACAGTACTTCATGATTTTATTTGTCAACTTTTCAAAAGCTCCTACTTACAATATTTCATGGACATAAAAATGAAGGGGAGGATGAAATTTCATGTAGTGTACTCTGACATTGGTGTAATTTTGCTGAAGAGTATTTATAGGTTAATATCAGTCTTTTCAGTGAGTTTGGAAGAACTCTGCCTTCTCTCCTGGGGAATGAGAATTGTGGGTATATCTCCAGAACTGGAAATATGAAAGGGGACAGTTCGCTTTTGGGTTAAAGCACATTAAAATTTAGATTATTTCTAAAATTCTGTGACAGATGACTCGATTTTTGGATGCTACTTGATGCTGAAATATTTTCCTAAAGAAATACCAATTTTTAATTTGTCTATGTGGTGTTGTACAGAGCTGGTGAAAAGAAAAAAACCCAGGTGCAATAAAC
>JAOEHX010046576.1:8401-22200 GCA_025448015.1 Bolborhynchus lineola | reverse complement strand
AGTTGTTTCTGTATAGCCTGCAAAATATGAAGTTCAGCAATGTGATCACAAGTTTAGGCTGCTTGTATGTTCAGAACTATTATTGGGTTTTTTGAGATGAGCTATTCTTTTGCCCTTGTCTCATTAGGAACATCACATGTGGCCACAACATCAGAAGCTAATGAGCAAACTGACACAAAACAGGTGACATCTTCAGGACAGATAGCTCTGCATTCAGCAGAAACCTGCCTCAGTTCATCAGAAGACTTGCATTTATCACACTTTTCTTTCCAAATTTTTGGGAAAGCTGTTGGGAGGCAAGAAATAAAGTATGTCGTAATAGAGTTGCAGAATCTTCCAAAGTCCCTTGCTTGGGTACAGTTATAATTTCACAGTTTACTGAGCATGCAAAGTGATTTTAAGTTGTAGTTCATGCCATCAACATACATTACTAATCAAGCCTAAACTTAAACAAGCAAATAAAAGCAAAAAAGAAGTCTGAATGAAAATTAGCTTGTTTTGTATTGTTCCTGCCTGTGGCTTGTAAAAACTTCTGCCATATCTGTGAAAAGCTGTAGGCACACCAGTGACTCTGTTAATAACAGATGTTCTGGAAAGTATATAAGGTTTTCTGGCTAGTAAAGACATTTTTTTTTTTAATGAAAAAGGGCTAAGGGTTGAGCTCAGTCATGCTTCTTGCCATAAGATTATAACCTGGGAAGCTTGTTTGTGCTACTGGCAATGGTAGATGTGTATTTTAACATTCACAGTCAATGACTGTAGCTAGACATTTGGGACTTAACACACTTGTAATGAAATAAAACCAGTATATTCCATCTGCTGCAGGTGTACACCTTAACAAATTGCTCTAATATACACCTACCCTCATACATACATTTTGTAAATATTCATGTCTTAAATTGAGCCCCATTTTCACTTCAACCTAGAACAGCAGGCTGTGTATTTAACTTAATTTAGGCTCTTTTCCATTGTGTGAAAGACACAACAAAAGGTTTTTAGGGATAATTGCTTCATGACTCTTAGCTATGTAGAAAAATCTCTCTTTTATGTAGAAACAGTATGTAAAACTACCTTTGTTATTACGGTAATTCAGCGTATTTCACCATGACTCCATCGGTACATACCGGATATGATCACTGTAGAGGTGATTACAGTATGGATTTAGTCTCTTCTATGTAACTAGTTTGTAGCATTAGCTTCAGCATTTCCTTAGAAATTGTTACAGTTCAGAAGGATTGGGGCTGACTACTAGGTGACAGCAGCTGCAGAAATTCCTGTTACAGATTACAGGAACTCACCCAAGTGCTAGGACAGTCAAGTGGGATAATTCTATTTGGTTTATTATTAGCGATAGTCCCAAGTGTTTAAGCATTAGTTCTAATATTATTAACTTCTAATTTTTGGTTTTTTATTAAACCCAATTTAAGTTGATAAGCATGTCTTTTGTACTAACTGGCAGAAATATCCTAGAAGATGAAGCTGATAGTGAGTTTATTTCCCAAAGCATTGATCTTTCTAATATGTTAAATGCAGGATATTGATTTGTACAGTTTCCTCTCAATATTCAAAAACATCTATAGGATTTGTTAGCAAGCTTTATGGATGTTTCACACTGGTCAGTATGTTTTCCCATGTGTTCAGTTTGATCTTCTTGCAGTTGTTTTTTCTACTGGGTATTTGTGACTATTGTAGTTGCTACCAGAAGGGATATTTCTTCAGAAATGTTGTGTTTGTGATAAATGTAGTGCTATCTTGAGTAAAGGCGCTTTGCCCTAACCTTTTCTCAGCAGTGATTCTGCCTTCATTCAGTCTGAACACATCCTTGTCATACTTGGATACACAATGATACTGAGTGCAAAAGTGTGGTGCTAGCTGTCTTATCATTCCTTATTAGGAGAGCTGCAAATAATTTCTATACTAGCTTTATCTTTCTGAAACATTAATGACCAGACTGAGGCTTCTCCCTTTTTGTGTTGCTGTTTTAGCATCAATACTACTAAGTATTTGTTCTGTGGTATTCCAATATAGATACCTGATTTTCCTGCTATTGATAGAACTGATTTCTCAAACTATTTAAATGCAATGTAATATATACTATAACCCCCATTGTGATTATGTTTTCTAGAATTTACATAACAGCCAGTGCCATGTTGCATATTTTGTCAGCTTCCCAGAAAAAAATTCAGTTGCTACTTTTAAATCTTGTATTTATGAACTGAATACAGGCTATTTACATATAAGGTCACGCTGCTGTTAAAAACATCACTCAGTAGTACCATACAGAGCAGCACAGGATTCTTTTGCAATTACATTCAGAAATGTCCGTGGTATCTCACAAACTATTGTTTGATGGCTAGTGGCACACTTTCACATCTTAATGACAATATCATAACATTTGTGGTCAAATGAAACTTTTTAATCAATCTATGGATTGATTGATTTGTCCTCCATTTGGGTCACAACAACCCCATTCAATGCTACAGGCTTGGGGAAGAGTGGCTGGAAAGCTGATTGGCAGAAAAGGACCTGGAGGTGCTGTTTGACAACTGCTGAACATGAGTCAGCTTGTGCCCAGGCAGCCAGGAAAGCCAATGGCATCCTGGCCTGTATCAGCAATAGCATATCTAGCAGGGTCAGGGCAGTGATCATCCCCCTGTACTGGGCACTGGTGAGGCCGCATCTCAAATCCTGTGTTCAGTTCTGGGCTCCTCACTACAAGAAACATATTGAGGTGCTGGAGCAGATCCAGAAAAGGGCAACAGAGCTGGTGAAGGGTCTGGAGCACAGGTCTGATGAGGAACGGCTGAGAGAACTGGGGTTATTTAGTCTGAAGAAGAGAAAACTCAGGGGGACCTTGTCACTCTCTACAATTAACTGAAAGGAGGCTGTAATGAGGTGGGGTTGATCTTGTTTCTCAAGTAACAAGTGATAGGGCAAGAGGAAGTGGCCTCAAGCTGAACCAGGGAGGGTTTAGATTGGATATTAGGAAAAATTTCTTCACAGAGAGGATGGTCAGGCATTGGAACAGGCTGCCCAGGGCAGTGGTGAGTCGCTGTCCCTGCAAGTGTCCAAAAACTGTGTAGATGAGGCTCTTGGTGACATGGTTTAATGGTGGGCTTGGTCCGGGGGTAATGGTTGGACTTGATGATCCTAAAGGTCTTTTCCAACCTAGTTGATTCTATGAAATCGATGATTACATTTGTTCATCAACTACCTGCTAGACAATAAGATCTGTTTGAATAGGTTCATGGCACATCCTAAACATAGTTGTACTAATTTTCATCCGACTATTACTAACAGTACCAGACAAAGTGATGATGATTTTACCTTGAAAGTTCTCGTAATAAAAAGTCAATAAACACACTACAGACAGGTACTGAAATACCTTGGCAAGATGTAAAGGCATCAGATGACAGATATGTGGTTCCTGGTTCACTAGCAGCTTCCATTGATAATCATTGTACCATGGATTAGATCTGGAATTGAACAAACAGACAATTCAGTGTGTAATGTTCATGATCTCCTCTGTTTTTTTTTTGACATTTCAGGACTGATTCTCAGTGGAAACCTACATTATGCTTTGCAAATATGCAACTAGCATGCTCCAGCCAAGGACTCAAAGAGACTAGCTTCATGAGGCCTTATCTGTCCTGTTAGAGTTTGCAAGAAAATAAAAAGAATGGCTTTATTAACAATCAAGATATGAACTCTGTAGTTAAGATTTTCAGGCATCCTAAGATAGTATATTTCTTTAACATATGAGAATTGGCTAAGGATTCCAGGAACTAAATATCATTCTGATTCAAATATTTTCAGAATGCCTCCCAGCAGTGACTTAGTTTATCTTTTATATAAAAAAACCCAAACAATTAAAAAAATTAAAAAAAAAAAAACAAAGAAAAAAAAAACCAACAAAACACAACAACAACAACAGAGAAAACCTGCCATTTCCATAGATGCTTGGATATATTTTCTTAATATGCTATAATTTTGTAAGTTTTACTTCATAAATACATTTGAGGTGCTCTGAGGTTGTAATGCTGAAGTTGCAATAGTTAGCATTTTCCTCTTTTGCTATTCTTGAGTACTACTTGTATTTTAAAACTATTTTAGTTTTCTCTTTTGCAGCAGCTGAATGTTTCAAGTCTGTCTCTTCTTCATTTGCAAAGAAATCAGTTAATTGGTGAGCCTAAAAATACTGAGATAAAGGAGCTTAATAACCCACAGATATTTAGGAAGGCTTGAAAAAACATCAAACTTAAAAATAAACTTAGTTAAAATAAAAGCATCTCTTAATAGAAAACACTATCAGTGTGTCTGTGAAGTGCAATTAGTCAACTATACTGGTGCATAATTTATTTTTCATTTTAATTGTTAAATAATGTTAAAAGTATTCTGAAACTTTCAATTTTGTTTGATTTGTGAAAGGGAAAGATTTTGCATTTATAAGTAGAACTAGTCTTGATTCGAAAATACTGATGTTTTGCAAAGAAGAAAACTGGGATTCCGTAAGATTTAGATTCATCTTCCTAATGCTTATATGAAAATTCCTAAGAAAAGTTTGACTAATAATATAGGTTTTAAAAAAATATTTGGTCTGTTACTGTAAAATCTTATTATAAAAAAAAACAACAAACTTGCAAAACAAAAAAATCTTAATGAAAAATGAACAACAAAATTTCAAATTTGAGTGAGTTGAAAACTTTTGAGAATAATTCTTCCTAGACATTGACACACACAGTTTTCATGTACCAGCTGTATTTCATTGACATAGGAAAACTATCTACCTCAAAGCCAAATTCAAGGCTGAGTCATTCAGATATTTAACAAGAAATACAGATGGAAAAATGTCACAGCTGCACAAAGCTAGAAGCAGAAAAGTGCATGACCTTAATGAATATGCTTTTACATTTGACAGATTCCATCAGAGTCCTTACATCAGCTTCAAACTCCCATGGCATCATTCAAACCTATCTACTTTTTTTATCCAGTCATTGCAAGAAAAAATCTGCTATTTGAAATATAACACGGAAACTGGTTTTTAACCTTGCCTAGATGCAACACAGAATCCAAGATTCTGTGATATGTTGCAAGAATGCAAATGCAATATAAAAGTACAACAGCCACAAAAATACATGCTTGTTTTTTCACTTCCTTTTATCCGTATTTTTATAATCTTTCTCTACTTTTGCATTCCAAAGTATTTTCTTTTATCTCTTCCTCATTTTCTTTCTCCAGCTCTGATTTTTGCATATTTTTTTCTCATCTTTCTCTGAATCTCCACTCTTTCTTTGACACTTCTACTGAAGTTCAAAAAGGGCAAATACAAAGTTCTGCATAGGGGATGCAAGAACCCCATGCAACAGTCCATACCAGAGAATTATTAAAAAGAAAATGACTTTTCAGAAAAGGAATATAATCTTAGCATCATAGAATGGTTTGGGTTGGAAAGGACCTTAAAGATCATCTAGTTCCAACCCATCTGACATGGGCAGAAACACTTTGCACTAGACCAGGTTACTCAAAGCCCTGTCCAACCTGGCCTTGGACTTCCAGGGATGAGCAGCCACAACTTCTAAGGGCAACCTGTTCCAGCATCTCACCACCTTCATAGAGAAGAATTTTTTCTTAATATCTAATCTAGCTCTACCATGTATATAGGATCCATGGCCAAGACAAAATATCTAGATCTTATGCATCACAAGGCAGGGACAATGCCCAAAAGTGCCTCATCCTCAGAAGGACAACTGTTGCATCAACATCTTGGACATTCATCTGAAGAGGTGTGCTGGCAGTAAGCAGGGAGAAACTGTTGTTTCAGTGAAGATGAACAGCCTCTGTTCAGACTCCTACTTAACTGTAGTCCCAAATTCTTGCAGATCACTACTAAAGAAATAATTTAATGCTCAGCCTCACTCCCTACTGTTTAACTAAGAGCAGCAACACTGCCTTCCTTCTGTGTGCAACGTATTGCAAGGAGCAGAATCAGGAAGTGGGAGTAGAATTCTCCCTGCAGATGCCTTTTTCCATCCACACAAAACAAAAGAGAGAATTTTCTGTGCATGGGCAGGAGTACAGAGCTATTCCATGTTTGACTTGACACTGCTTGAGGATGACCTAAAGTTGAAAGAGGAAGGGCAAAGAAGGCCTTTGAGGGTGCATTCCTCTTAAGAGTTCAGGGACTGAAATCTTAAATGTGGCTACATAGAAAAGACCCAACGCTTAAAACTCTAACCTTTTCTTTCCTGACATCAGTTGTTCTGTACTCAATTAGGCAATGATGTTCTAAATAATTGGTTTCCCTGTTCAATAATACAGCTATTTTATATCCAGAAGAAATATTAGTCACAAGTAGCAATATATTTCCTTTATTCTGAGGCATACAGCCCTATACCACTTACTGGAATATCAGATCTGATGATACTGCATAAGACAAGTCAAATGTTGAAAGCTCTGCTGTCTGAATAGAAAAATAAGACTGCTATACTCTGTGGGTCAGTTTTAGCAGACAAAAGATCCTATAATGTTCCATCTCATCTATTTCCCTTACCAATATACTTTTATTTTATTCTCCCCAGTTAGTCATTATTCTTTTTCCAATCTCTGACTAGCTTCTCTGACTTCCTGCTGTTTAAATACCCTTGATTTTGCATAGCTTCAGTGTTTAAAGCTGTTTGATCCCTATCTCTGATCATACCCAGCAAGGAACATCCAGAAGCTATTTCCGTTGCAATGTATGACAGCTTAGAGATCTTAATGGAGCTATTAATTAAAGCTGCTATTTGTTTATCATCTGATCTAAGTAAAGTTTCTCTAATAAAAATTACTAAGATAGGAGGATATTGTGGAGGAACAAGGGAAAGATATAGAGCCATAGTGGAAAAAATATTTACATAGGATCAAATATATATATAATGCAGCACCAAAATCAGTAGTTTGCACCACATGATATATGTGGTCCTGATATATGCTATTAATAAGGACAGTATTCGTGGCAACATAATTTTGAGATATAAATTTGTAGTCTTACTACAAGCTTTCTATTCACTAGAAAGGCTGGGAGGGGGTAGGTTTCCTGTAAGGGAAGCTAAAATATGGATTTCCATATCACAGCCATGACTAAGTATTTTTGGAAATCAAATAACAGCATAAGAGTTTTTCACTTTTCAAACTCTATGGGTGTTCCCAGGCTTTGTCTGAAATGCAGCAAGGTTGACCCAGTGGAATCTACTGTGAGAACAGACCCAGACCCAGTAACTCTGGAGGGTCTCCTGTGCGCTGCATTTCCAGTGGTCTTCCCCTGAGGCTGACTCTGTTACCTCCATGATGCTGAGTATCTAACGTTTTCTAGTCTGAAGCATGAGAGTTAAAATCAACTCCTGAATCTGCTGCAGGTCTCCATGGTTACAGTACCTTCAGTACTGTGCTTTGTGCACAGGAGTAGATGGGATTTTCAGAAGCTCAGTCTACATTTCAGAATGACAATCTGAGTTGTGACTTATCCTCCCCAACACACAGAGAACACATAAATCAATTTTTGCAAGAGAGAGTAAATGTGAAGGTAGTGCCCAGTATCTCAACCCAGTCTGACAAACTGCTCAGGAACAGAACTGCTCATCAGATAAAAAAAATTCAGAGTGCAGGAATTACAGAAGTAGAGATCTGCTTTGAGAGAAAGCCTTGTAAGAGCTAAGTAACGTCCATTCAGGAGACTGGGTTTCTTCCCAAAGCATTTTTTTTAGTACAGACCTTTACTTATACCTCAATAAAATTCACGATTCTTATGGATTCTTCAATGTTAGCCTATGGATATTAATATCCATATCAATATTAATGTTAATTAGGTGGTTATGCACTGTCACACTCAAATGTATTTGAAAGAGTTAAGGTCTTTAGGAGCATGCGTTCAGCTCATTTTACATTAAGTAAAAATTAAGAAAATCAGAAGTTTTCCCTATTACTATTCGTCTTTGTAAAAATATCAAAGGGTTGTATCTCAACAGCTACAAGGGACCAGGATGTCAGCTTTACATTTTGAAATACCATCATCAAAATGCCCTGTAGCAATACTGACTTAGCAGAGAGGATGTCACTAAAATATTAACATCAGTTGCTTCAGGAAACTTTCCTTCATCACTAATTGTTAAAGCAGAATTGACAGTGTTACCTAGAGAGCTGCTAAATTTGTTCTCAAAAAGAGGAATTGTTCTCAAAAGAGATGAGGGACCTCTTCCTCTCATCTCTCCTTATGATGCTAGGAGGGAAAGAACACAAGCTATTTCCAGACATAAAAAAAAGGACAAAGTAAGGCTTTGCCACCTCTCCATTTTCTCTTGGGATTTTTTTTTTTCTTCTTCATAGCTAGAGCAAAATTCCCTTTCATTTTTCTCTTGCAACATTTTTCTACCTTAGAAGAGGCCAGAAGAACATAAAATCTACAAAATAATAAAATTCTTGTTATTAGCTGCAGAATACAAGCAACTTAGGTTTCCTCTATGGGATTAGTAGCACTGGTGAAAGACAGTGGGTCATAAAGAAAAAATAGCACCACTGAACACACATATCCTGCTAGTAGAAACTCTCTTCTAAGATCTAATTTTTTGTAATGTTTCTTGTACTGTCAGAAGAGCTTGTTTCAAAAGCCTTAACTAGTAAAATAGGATGAGAGCTGACTTACATAACAGTATTTAAAGACACTTACTGCAGAAAGGCAGCTCAGGGAACTGAGCAAAGTTTTAGCTGTGTCAGGATTTTTGTTCTATTTTAAAGAAGCCATTCTACAAAAGACTATTCAGCAGCATAATACTTCAGTTCTGCATCACAAAAAGTCTCCAGAAAGTTTTCTATTAATGCATTTTTATTTCTAACTGATCAATTTCCACAAAACCAGAAAATGAATGCTGTTTAGCCAGACAAAACCAAATACAAACAAAGATTTAAAATAGTGTCAGGCATTCTGAAACGTTCAAAAATGACAATATAAAGAGATTTTGCTTTCTTTTCGCTCTGTTAAACCAGTCCTTTTGAAGTAAAATAGCTAAAAAAAGTTGCAGTTCTGTACGATCTAACACTTTCATACGAAATGTTAGTTTGTGTCCACCTCAGAAAAAATAACATCCAGACAGAAAAGTGTATGTTCACATACTGTGAGACCACCACCATTCCTATACTTGACTGAAGTGGTGCTATAGTGTTCACCTGCGAAGCATACTTATAAGACCACTTCACTTAGGGTTATGTTATCTAACTTATCTAACGTGCCTTCTAGTAAAGCAGAAAGCCTCTTCATGCCAGTATGCTCCTCATCACCTTCAAACACCACACTCTCCCCCATTTGGGGAAAATGTGCCATGCAAATAGCCCCCACAGCACTGATGCAGGAGGCTGATGTCAAACCCACAGTTTAGCTTCATGATCTCACATTAAGAACAATTTTTTCTTATCAGTGCTCCATCTTATGAATGATACACAGCGAAGATGCATGAGAGATGGTAAAGGGCTCTCTGTCTGCCTGTGACTGATGTGGTCAGTATTGCAAAGGTACAAGAAATTGAAAGCGAATTCTTCCTCCACTGAGCGAGAACATGAAAGGCCATCCACGATAGTTACTCAGTGGTTGAACTTCATTTTACTTGCAGTTTTGTTTTGCTTTTTAAATAGTTAAAGCAAGCATTAAAGTAATGGAGATGAAAAGACTGCTTACAGGAACTTTTTAAGTGACTGAATCACAATGTGGCTTAAAATCAACCAGCACATACCTACAGACAAATGAACAGAAGAAAATTATAACTGAGAAAGAGCAAAGCACTGTGACCACTCTGTTAGACAAAGGTTTTGGTAGGCCAAAATGACAAAGACGTAAGTGGTGCATAAAAATAGTCTTGTTTTCGTTAATGTTGCGTGTTCACTTACATGCATAAACTGAAATACAAATGTTAAGTGCAAAATTGTTCACATGAGGTACCTTCTGAGCACTGACATTTCCTGAGTTTGTGATAAAAGAAAAAAAAAACGGCAATGAGCACTTTTCCTTCTCCTCACACACTTGAAAGAGTTAATTATTGCCATCCATAGAGATCAGATACATGCAATTGAAGATGGACAACATGATCTGATAGAAACTCTAAGCATTTCCTTTTTTTATATAAAGCATTTATACAAAGATAATTTAACCAAACAGAAGCCATCCATTTGACACAAGTAATCAGAGTGATCAAATAAAGAGTACCATACTCAGATTTGAGTCTAAGAGCTGAAAACATGACATATACGGCATATGCATACTTACACAGTTGTAATGTAAAAATAATTAGAGCTCAAAGACTGGGATCTTTTTCAGGTTTGTATTTGTCTGATTTTTAATTTAAATTCCATTTTAAAAGGCAGGGTTACTTCTCTGTAGGTTTTCTTTTGTTTGCTTCTCTTATGCAGTGCTATATAAATGGAGCCTCTGTAAAACTGAAGCAGTGTTTTGTTGCTAGTGGCATTGATAAATAAAGAACAAGATACTATAAATATTTTATGTAGTTCCTAAAGGCTATATTCACTTTCAGATCCTTCTGCATGAGAAGTAGATTCACTGTGTGTTAGTTCATTCTAGATTTTGACTGTTCACTGTTTCATTTTATTCACATAAAATGGCAGTAGCTGACCTTTTTCCATAGTGCCATTACAAAGAACCCACACAATGACTGCAATAGTGATTATAACAAAGCAAGATGATATTGTCCCACTTACAAATAATAGCAGAGAATGGTTTCAACAACAACTGGTGTGTAAGTTCATGGCTATGCTATGCTTATGTTATCATAGAATCATAGAATGGTTTTGTTTAGAAGGCACCTTAAAGATCATCTAGTTCCAAACCCCCTGCCAACAGACACCTTCCACTTGACCAGGTTGCTCAAAGCCCCATCCAACCTGGCCTTGAACACTTCCAGGGATGGGGCTGCCACAACTTCTCTGGGCAGCCTGTGCCAGTGCCTCACCATCCTCAAAGTAAAGAATGTTTTTCTGAAATTTAGTGTAAATCTATCCTCTTTCAATTTAAAGACATTATTCCTTATCCTGTCACTACATGCTCTCCTAAAAAGTGCCTCTCCACCTTTCTCTTAGGCCCCCTTTTAGGTAATGGAAGCTGCTCTAAGGTCTCCCCAGAGCCTCTTCTTCTCCAGGCTGAATAACCCCAACTCTTTCAGCCTGTCTTCATAAAAGAGATGCTCCAGCCCTCTGAACATCTTTGTGGCCTTCCTCTAGACTTGCTCCAACAGCTCTGCATCCCTCTTATTTTGGGGGCCCCAGAGCTGAATGCAGTACTGCAGGTAGGGTCTCAAGGGAATGGAGCATAGGGAGAGAAACACCTCCCTTAGACACTCTTTTTAATGCAGTATGTTATGCTATATTATGTATGAGATGCTGAATAAGTATAGCCATGCAAACAGGGGGTAGTTCAGTGTTTGACTTCATTGCATAAGGCTGCTGGTTCTTGTGACAGAGATGCCTAGCCAGATGGATATGCCCCTGGCTTGTGGATGCCTATGCTGGCCAAACCAGAACTGGCTTTATGAGATTTAACCAGCCTAACACTGTCTTCCAAGTCACACACACCAGTTGTAGAATGATGATTTTATTTGGCATGTTGCTTCGCTTTTCAGGTTAGTTTAAGTAACATTTTACTAAATTATGATTATAGTTGCTGAAATGAAAATAGGAAGCTCATGAAGGACCTATCCAAATATCCACTGTTTAGCATTCCCTGGTTTTTAATAAGAAGGGTTTGATATGTTTTTAAGGAACACAGTATTATACAGTCAGAAAGAAACATAACACCATCCACTCACTTATCTCTATCCACAATGGAATGACCAATCCAAATGTTACAAGTCAGCAGCCTTTTCACGAAAGAGGACCAAGAACTTTTTTGCTGTTTCTTTTTTTAAACTAACTCTATTTGCTTTCAGACTGCATAATTTCACTTCAGTCCCAACAAGCAGGTGCAGTTGCTTTATTGCAATCACAAAGTTAGTGAAAATCTGTTTTCACTAAAGAATTCTTAGCCCTTCTGTTACCTTTGAAGACTGTCCACGTAGGACCTTTCAGAGTGTTTGGACAGAAAACCACAATTATGATTTTTTCAAACTTCAGTGATTTATTTTGTCACACAGTTTTGCTAAGGAGATTTCATTTCCTCTTTTAAAGAGGGGAACTATACAGGGGAACTGTCACAGTTTCCATCTCCTGTTAACCTCATGGTTAACCCTGACCTTTCTGCTTCATTTGTCTCCAGCTTCTGGACGAAGCTTCTACTTTGGATTTGTTAAAACATACTCACAGTTTTCTCATCCTGTGCTCCCAAACATGATTCAAAATTTCGTGATGGGCCTCCATTTACTGAACCAGCTTAAAGTTTTCATACATAAAGTGTGCTTAGAGGTAACATCCCTTTCTGGCATGAAGACAAAAAAGACAGATGAAATATAACCTAATTAACTGCTTACAGTCAAGTTTTTCTAGCTCTGTACTTTCAGAAGTAACAGGATTCAAAGCCCTAAAGCTACCTTAAAAAAAAAAATATATATATATACAAAGTTATCAGTGTAAGTCCATTTGGGGAGTTTTTATTTGCCTTTTAGGTTCTGAAGCTTTGTGGAAGGAGCAAAAGGAAGGGCATCAGGAGCAAAAAGAAGAACACGAAGAAAAGAGCAAAACAGAAGGTCCAGAGGCAGTTTCCATAGTTTAATACCTAGCAGGGGTGAAAATATCCAGCTGCAACTCTCTGTACACCCACTGCATGTATCTTACTTTATAATTACTTGTACCTCCTTCAGCTATCCAAGTAGTATCAGAGCAATTAAGGTTTGAATTTGTTTTCTACATCACCAAGGAAGAAAAATTACATCAAATTAATCTCATTAATACTGACTGGAAAATGTAAATGTGCATTCCTTCAAACAACACAGCAAAGAACTTTTACTGCACAGGGGTAAATATGTCACTAACCTAACCCTCTGCTCCACCTAGAAACCTCTTAAACTTATCCTGCAATTCTAGGTGACTCTAATCCTTACTTCACCATATAGTAACAAAGCTCAATAGGACATGAAAAGGTAATCTGTTGGTTTATTTACAAAATCAAAACCCAGTCCTCCCAGCAAACTCTCTTGTAATCCTCCAGGTGTGAGAAGATATGTATGGTACAATATGCTTGTTGGACTAACGCTGCAGTACCTATACCAGAAACAAGAAAAAAAATCCATAGAAAGCTAAATGGATAACCACACTGATCATTCAGCAGTCAAATTCCTCTAGCTTCAATGACATGCAGTTTCATAAATGTTTTATTTTTAAGAAAAAAAGAAAACCTCTAAAGTATTTTTTGATAAAACAACCAACAATATTTTAAGTGTTCATAGGTTTTAGTTTTTTTCCTTTTACCTGTTTCACACAGCAGCTGAGGCTCACTATCTGGTCTGAGCTGGGACTGAAGACTCCAGCTAAATTGGTCAAAATCATAGTATCTTGCCAATACACTAAGCATCAGGAAATGATTGGGAAAAGTAAATTTAAAAGTAAATTTAAGTAAATTTAAATTTAAAAGTAAATGTAGACATCATATATCACAACTCCGAAAAGAAAGTGAGGAGTTGAAAACAGCACCAGAGTTATGGAAGGTTACAGGCTCTTTAGAAAAGACAGGGGCAGCAGGTGGGGAGAGGGAGTTGTTATTTATGTTAGGGATAGGCTGGAGAGTATGGAACTCTGTCTGGGGACAGGTGAGCAGTCGACAGAGACTTTGTGGG
>JAOEHX010046575.1:0-14756 GCA_025448015.1 Bolborhynchus lineola | reverse complement strand
CTTCCAGTATCTGAAGGGGGCCTACAAGGATGGTGGAGAGGATTTTCATCATGGCCTGTAGTGATAGGACAAGGAGTTAAACAGCCGATGTTTAGATTGGATATGAGGAAGAAATTCTTTAGTGTAAGGGTGGTGAGGCACTGCAGTGAGTTGCCCAGGGAAGTTGTGAATGCTCCATCCCTGGCAGTGTTCAAGGTCCAGTTGGACAGAGCCTTGGGTGATATGGTTTAGTGGGAGATGTCCCTGCCCATGGCAGGGGGGTTGGAACCAGATGACCTTAAGATCCTTTCCAACCCTAACTATTCTATGATTCTATGAACACGTTCAGAGTAGGTGAAGGTCTCTCCCAGACTGCAGGCCAATTTCCAGCACACAGGCTGTGGGCTTCTATACATACCAGCACATGTGAAAGGGGATCAGTCTGTCCACTTTCTAGCCAGGAGATCTGGAGATTTCTGATCAGAAGAGGAAAGAAGAATGGGTTAGCCATGCCTTCACCTTGGAGAGATGCTTCTTGTTGTTTTCTCAAATCTGAGACGCTCCTCACCAGCTCAGGATCTCCTTTTCAGATCCCCCAGTATCTTTCATCTCACTTTCATATTCACATCAACCTCAGCCATACCTCTTCTCTTCTACCTTCTTCTCATCCATACCTCTCTTCTCTGTTTCTGGTTATCTGCAGTCCTTATAATCCCCACTTCAGTTCAAATAATTAAAGTGAAGTTCAGTTTTAATAACATGACCTATACAAGTCACACAAAAAACAGCCTTCTTGAAGCCATCTTTAAAAGTCTTCCTGCACATATGCAGGACAGTGTATTGGTATGTGAGCATTTTTCATAGACATATACAGACAGCTTCACTCTTTTTGAAGGTTACTATATTGGTACTGCCCCACATGTATAGAGTTAACTGTGCAAATAATAAAAAATCATGAATGTCTGAGATATGGGAACCATTGTAAAACCACAAAAGAATAGGAAACCTTGATAAATACTTTGTCTCCTTTTTCAAAACAGCATGATTATACTGGAGAAACCCATGATCTAAATGACCCCATAGAGCTTTACAAGCCAAATATGCAAGCAAATTTCAAGAGAACAAGGATTTAGAATACTTCAAATTTATGTTTAAATTGTCTTCTCATCATGCACTGATAATGCAAATGATGATCCACAATGATACAGGATCACAGGCAGGATGATTTTGTGTTTGAAAAGAACAAGACACTTTTAGGACCTGTGTCTCATACAGAACTTAAGTCCTGTGGATTTATGCTGAATACTTACAGTTTTTCAGCTACACTTTGGCATGTGCAGGAGGCAGTTCAGTTTTTTCACAAGAAAGTCTTAAATGCATCTGCAACCTGACAGATGATTTGCTATATTGGAAATATTAATAAACTGAAACTGATGGCAGTTGCATGATGAGACAGATAACAAGATATTTTTAATAGCGATCACTTCAGGAGTTACAGAAGCATTGACTCCACAGCATACTATATTGTTTGCAGCATCTTTTTGGCATAAGATAAACCACCAAAACACTGTCAGGAAAATATTTGCAACATGGGACTGGAGAGAGCACGAAATACTCAGAATAGATGAGATTCTCTGAATATCCAATCCATTCGAGCTCTTTCTGAATAGCATTACACCTGTTGGGCCAAATTCTCCTCTCACGTCTGCTTCTACAACCACATTATCCTCTCTTGGCCCATTGTGTTAAACAAACCAAAGAAAAAATGGGAAGTAAAATGAGCATCTAAACAACATTATTTCTATGGATTTGCCACAGGTCTCATATTAAATTAGTTTCTGGAGGACACTGCAGCTGCTACCTAGAAGATCAATCACTTGACTTTCATTAGATTTGACAACTATAAATGCTTCTAGATGCAGAGTCTAGCAGGCTTAGATTAGTCCCCTTACAAGTGAAGCATCACACATCAGCGCAAGCTTTGGATAGTTACCCTGGTCAGAATTTACAGGAGGCTAGGAGAAAAATGTTTTATATTTGGGTAAGTGGGTACATTTGCAAAAGAACAAAGTAAAATTTAAAAAAGTTAAATCTTGGAAAGTAAAAATACAAATACCTGTGTTACTACTTCTGGCATAATAGAGCAAAAGGCATCACGGTAAGGTCAGGCTCAGAAATCCAGATTCCTTGCTCTGGAAAGTTATTCTACTATTAATTTTTCTTGTTTCTGTGTTTGTTATTTGTTTGCTTGTTTATTTTCAGGGGGCTTTTTTTTCTTGCTTCTCTGACATACAATAGAACCTTTTTGAAAAGCTGGTGGATCAACTGTACTAGGCAGATTTCCAAAGCAGATATATCTTCCAAAGCCTGTTGAAATCAAAAGAAAGACCCTCATATATTCATCTGGTTCAATGTAAATATAGACCTGTTCTTTTACTTCGAGACAATCCCATATAATTAGCCGGCTCAGGCAGTCGAGTCCCCTGGGTGCTCAGCCCAAATGGGCTTAGTTAGAATAACATATACTATGTTGAAAACCAAGAGAAAGAATACTAAACAGCCCAGGACATGCAACTGAGCCAGCTTGAAAATTCTTCATTACCCACCCATTTTGTAATCCTCCTCTTTGTAGAATTACTATTGAAATGCATGAGAGTGATAAAGGATTGAATGGTTTGGCTTAACAAGCATTAACTGAGAAGGATCCTATTTCCAGTAGAAATCTTTCAAAGCTTCTAACCTTTCTTTCTGTAAAGAATCTGTCAATCAGCTGAATTCTGGCTAATAGTAAGAGCTGCAGAGAAAACAAACTATTTAGTGAAAAAAAAGAGATAATTCTTACCTTATTTTGGTTGTTGGTTTGTTTGTTTTTTCAGTATCCTTTAAAAAAAGTGAACCACTACAATTTTTTCTCTGCAAAAAAAGGCAAAATCCAATCAGTCACTTGCCAACAGCTGGGTCAAGCATATGTTCACATGAACATCAAATATAGTAAACTCCCTTCTTCAGCTCCATAAAAAATGGTCCAGATCCTTACATTACATATAACAGCTACCTTTTTACATTCTGTGAACATTTATACTGGAAAGTACATGTTTCTGTAGACTGCTTGGGTTTTGATGGGGTGGCATTTTCTAGCAGAAATAACATCTTCAATTCTCTAACCAGTTCCATTAACATCTCCGGCAGTTCTGTCTGATCACTTTCCTTAACAACATCCCCAGCTGTAGCAGGTATGTACTCACTCTGCTTAGCACAAACGGTACTCACAAATGGTACTCAGTGCTTTGTAAACAGTGAACTTGGTGAGAAATCAGGGTGTTTGGAATTTGGGCTATTATCTAATCAATCTCTGCATAACATTGTGGAAGATAGGTGTCTTTTTTTTTTTTTTTTTCTGTTGGTGGTGGTGGTGTTCATTTTGTGCTCTTTGAGCTCAACTCTGGTCCCAGAGATGTATGATGTTGTCTTTAATTCTGTGGATGGCTATACGATTTCACCAATGCTATTTCATACAGACTAGAAGGCATGGAATGCTATCTCAGGGTAGTTGAACTTGATTAAATTAGATGAAGTGTAGTGTAGTGAGGTAACAGCATAAAAAGTCACAGATATGATTTACACAGTGGATTTCATGAAGAAACATTGAAAACACATGGAGTCTAAAGAGATTAGTGCCCAGGTGTCTTCAGTAAGTGAAGTCCCATAACAGCCATAGAGAAAAGAATGCACGTACTTAGGCATTGACAGGAGGGTGGAACTTCCCTTGTTATTATCTCACGCTAGGTTTGAGCCAGTGATGGAGATGTACAAATCTACTTCTAATCTTTTAAGCTATTCAGTCTTTCTGTGTGCATTTTTGTTTTGGTTTCCAGTCTGATTTGTTGCTTAAGAATTTAGCATCTTATTTGGGTTTTTCTGATGTTTCTAGATCAAATCTTTACTGACTGTCAAAAGCCTGTTTAGCAAAGTTTAGCAGAAGAACTTCCATTGAGAAAAGAGAAAGAGATGCAATCTTTAAACAGTTTCATATTTTAGTAGGGATTGTATCCCAAGAAAATGAACAAAATAAAACCTATTAAAAAGTCAGGTGTGACAGCCTCTGTTCCCCAGGTGCTGGGAGTTGCATTAGGGAAAGTTTTTTGCAATTTATAAAAGTATTCGCTCTAGACTATAAATAAAATTTAGTCTGAGGATAGGAAAAGTGACCCCAGTGCCCTTTCAGCAGCTTAGTTCTGTCTATATCAGTCTTCACTCTTTGCCCATCGTAGTGTTCCCACTACCTTCTTGAGTATACCCAAGGCAAAGCCAATGTGACAAATACAGAACTAAGGACTTTGGAGCCATGCCATTACTCTTTAAAACGCAGCATAATTATTAAATCCCAACTCAAACCTGTTTCTTGGTCTTAGTTGGCTGTCCCCATTTGTCATCACTGTAACTTTTTTTGTTCAGGAAAAAGAGAAGCCTACTGCAAGAATGTTTCGCACTTCCAGAAGAAAATTGACCCAAACTCAAGTTCCCCAAAATGTGCTGGTGCTGAGTTTCAGCAAGAAAAGGTCACCAGATTTTTGTAACCCCACTAGATAATGTATTTAAGGGTATCATATGGATTTACCTACCTATTTTTCCTTAGGAATGAGCCATAATGAAGGCTAAGAGTAGGGGCAGGACATTTTGACTTACAGAACTGAAGAAAGCATCATGATGTTAATGGAGATGTTTGGGAAAGGTATAGAAAATAAAGAAAAAAGATGTTATAATAATAAGTGGATTTAAATGTTACTGGCACAGAATGTGTGCAGGGAGAAGAAAGAACATGAAAACAGACACAACACACGAATGTCTGGCAAAGGAAAATGACCTGAGGAATGACGTATGAGGAAGACCGAGCTTAATCAGATAGATAGAATACATTAAAAAGCAGCAAATCTGGATTTGCCATCAATTTTTGCCTCTCATGTAAGTGTTTCATCTCCTTACGTGGTACTTTTTGAAGTTAGTATCTTTATTACGTGCTTAGTAGGTAACACTCTAGGATTCCAGTTGCAATTGGAGCTGCTGTGCGCAGCTGTGACATATAAATGGTGTAGGATATAAAAGGTTTTAGGAGATATATAACAAAAAGGGGGAGCAGAGGTGGGCAAGAGGAACATTTGTGGCAGGCAACATACTCAGCTTGCAAAATGCCGTGAAAATAAATATTCTGAGATCAGCTCAGCTCTACCCATAGGGGAGCACAATGTCAGTGATATGAGGGGGGACAAATGTGTGATTCCCATTAACATTACTGAAATACGTGCAGCTAAGTACCGCAGTGAGAGCCACAACAGCTGGATCTAACAGTGTGGATAATTTACTCTGTCTGCTTTCATGTACTTCTGTCTGGTTGACCTACTAGAAATTTCTAATTGAAACATAATCTCTCTAAGTAGGTGGAGCACTTGTGGGTACAAATGTCAGATGTGTTATTAATCATGCAAAATCACTGCTGCAGGTAAGTCACTGTAAGCAAAGGAATTACAGCAGGGAGGAATTAGCCGTGCAGTAGTTTATACAGTTGTTTCAGGTAGCTGTGCATTATGTTAAATTTCTTGCATGGTGGTGCTGGTGACACCATCGTGAAGAATAAAAGGAACAATACAGACAATTTAACTGCATCTATGGCCACAGTCATATTAGTCTCATTAACTGAAGTATAGTGGGACTTTTACTCATAAAGTCATACTTACAGAGGGACCATTTCCTCTTGTAGTTATCAAGTCAACTACAGTAAATAAAACACCACCAATACATGTTTTATGAAGATATAAGCATGTACTTTTCTGGCAAAAATTTAGCTAGGTCAGGGTTTTTCACTTCTAGGAGAATTTATATCACAGTAGTAGCTTGAGGAAAAGGATATTGATTCTGCAATCTGTCAATGTGAAAAGGGTCATCTTCAAATGACAAGAAAATAAAGTCCTCTTCACCTTTATCTATTCACTGCCCAAGCAAAACCTACAGGGAAAATCTGAGTCATTTGCATTTGAGTCAAACAACCTCCCGTTCAGCCCCCATGTGCAGCTGTCAAACTGGTAAGTTTAGTACCTATCTCGAAGGTTAATTGTTATGAAAAATTAATAAGTCTTTTTCCCTTTTGAGCTACTGTACATACCTAACTCTGCCCTCTGAACTAGGATGAATTTTTTTTTGAGGCACATCCTGAGAGAACTACTGTAATGACAGTGTGCATTGCTCAGCCTTTTGAAGGGAATTGAAAGCAATTAGAGATGCACTTCTCCTACAGAAATCCAGTATCTCAGCACTGAAGCATCCTGGAGCTACCTTGGTGGCTGGAAAAGAGAGTCTTCCCTCCCTAGCTTTCACCTTGGAGAGGTTTTGGAGAGGGCAATGCTTTTTGACGCCATCACAGCAGCATGGGCATCACAACTCCATCCCATCTATGATACAACTTGCACAGCTCATCCCTGCTTTGTGGACACTAACTGAAACCAATGGCCCTGAGTTAACTGAGTTTGGGGACCTCTTTCAGGATGTCATCAGTCTATAATGCCACTTATGAATTTCTAACCAATGCTGCAGTTATATGGAGCAAAGCTCTGGAGGATTTGCTTAGATGAAGAAGTGTTTGGTAGTGATCAGGTCATTTGCAAAAGCAAGTGAAATTAACACTGAGGTTTGTCGAAATGAAAATTTATATTCAGATAAAGAGCTTAATATTCATCAGGACAATATCTTAAAGTTATAGTTTTCATACAGCTTTTGGAAGTATGAAAAATGTCACCCTCCAGCAACATCTTTTCAGCAGAACCACAACATGGAAATATTTTAACAATTCTTGCCTTGTTGACTGTGGGCCTACAGGAGAAATCCTTCTTTGTTTATTCAGACTGATAACAAAGTGAACTAAATGGAATCAAAAACCATTGATCCTGAGCAGGAAATACTGGCAGCTTACCCACATCTCACTGCTACCTTCAGCTGCTCATTGCAACCTTTATTTTCCCTTGTGCACAAAGAAATATATAACTAATGTGAGAGAACACTGAAGATGCCAGTCTTGAGAAACAAATACCCCCTGTTATGTAGTCATAGAATCGTAGAATAGTTAGGGTTGGAAAGGAACTCAAGATCATCTAGTTCCAACCCCCCTGCCATGGGCAGGGACACCTCCCACTAAACCATATCATCCTAAAGCTATGTCCAACCTGGCCTTGAACACCGACAGGGATGGACCATTCACAACTTCCCTGGGCAATCCACTGCAGTGCCTCACCACTCTTACATTAAAGAATTTCTTCCTCATATCCAATCTAAACTTCCCCTGTTTAAGTTTTAACTCATTACTCCTTGTCCTATCACTACAGACCCTAATGAAGAGTCCCTCCCCAGCATCCTTGTAGACCCCCTTCAGATATTGGAAGGCTGCTATGAGGTCTCCACGCAGCCTTCTCTTCTCCACGCTGAACAGCCCCAATTTTCTCATCATGTCTTCATACGGGAGGTGCATCAGCAGCAAGGACACCACAATCTCCAAACCAAATGACTATTTTAGTAATCAGGTTGAAAAGAAAATGGGGAAGTGGGGAGAGGAAAAAAGTGTGATGTGGAAAATGGGAAGTGGGATAACATGTACAAAAATATGAAGCAAAAGGAGGCCATCCAAAATAACTGACATGAAGGAATAGAAGTGCAGAAACTTGAAGTCTGACCCAGCAGTTCTGCAAGTTCACTTCTCAGAAATAAGCCTGTGGACACACACAGGAGAAGCATTGCAACAAGAAAGCTGGCTAGAAGTTGCAGAAAAGCAGGTGACAGGTTGTAAGAGCTTTCTATTTATATCAGTCACTTTAGAAGAGTGGCTGTAAATTGCATGTTGTTGTAAAGCAATTTTAATAACATGCTAGTGGGACTGCTGCAGGTATTAATAACAAACACTTAGCAAAGGATTATATAAATTTCCTAAGTGACCATTACCATGTAGGCTGAACTATCAATGATCCTAAAATAAGAATGTGTAGAGTGAACTCTCATAAGAGGATAGGAGAGGTTTTGAGAATGCAGGCACAGGATGAAGTCAGCAGCCCTAGTGCTATAAATAGATATTTTGAGTGGCTGATTACTCATCACTAAAGGAATACAACTATGAAAAGAACAAGTTTTAGGGCCTATCAAAATAAATAACCCTATAACAAAGAGGTATGAATAGCCATGAGTTAATGAATAGACATGAGTGTTAATGAAGCCATGTAACAATGAATATAATAATAATGAAGTCATATAACGAAGTCATATGAAGTCATATATAATAATGAAGTGATATAACAAAGAGGTATGAATAGCCATGAGTTAATGAATAGCCATGAGTGTTAATGAACCCATGAGTTATGCTGTGAGGATGTTAAGTCTTAAAGGCTGTAGAAGGAGAACAGGAACCTCATGGTGAATAATTGTGAAAACCTACAATTAAAACATATAAAGCAATATATGCCACATATGCCTATAACTGATTATTTTGAACAAAGACATCTTCTAAAGCATGCAAAGACTGCAACAGAAACAACTAGCAGAAATGATCATTCTGGCATCCTGCAGCACTGTATGCATAAGTATTACCTTCCTACTGCTGAACAGAATTGTATCTCTAATGCTTCTGTTTGCTCCAGTAATCAAAGGTTTGGCTGTAATGTGGATGTAGCGGTACAAACTGGTAACAAAGTGAATGAAGAAGAGGTTTTCCAGCTAGAGGTGATGAGCCAGTTCCTTGTGGAGATTCATTTTTCTGATAAGGAAACAATCTGAGGATGCAAATCTCCCTGCATCTGGGCTGAGCTGGGCTGGGAAGGTTAGAAGCCTGGGGTTGGTGGCCAGATGGAGCCTTGAAATGAAGCCTGTCTCTTGCTGCATCTGTAGCAGAGCTCTGCCTGTGCATTTCCCTTTTTGGATAAACTTTAACTTAGCTGGGCTGTGAATTTATAAGCTCAGCTTATCCTGAGCTAGCTGCCAGGATGAACTCTGAAGCTGTGCTCAAAGGCTTGGAGGTGTTGAGAGTGAAATTTAGGGGCTTTTAGTAGAAAGGTAGAAAATTGGAAAAATAACCCATGCAAAAAAGTTGAGAGAAGTTATTTCAAAATCAGTATAATTTTGGTGGGTCTTATTTCTTAAACTTCTGTTATGTCAATATAATCACATCAGCCCCAGTTACTGCAAAGTAATGCAAAGACTACTGAAGCAATTTTTCTTCAGGATCCCCAGAGGCATAAACACTACATTCTTCCCAAAGCAGAGCAGAACTCAATGTTTTACTTTGAAGCAGCATTAAAATTTTTGAAGTGAATTGCAGAGGGAAAAAGCACATTTCAGCTTCATAGGGCAACACCCACTGCCTGTTTTGAGCAAAGGAATTGAAATTCTTTCTTTGCAGTTACCATTTCTTGATTCACATGTTTGAGCAGTAGTACTAACATACCCTGATTTGTGCTCCATCTGCTATTTGAAAGAGGTAAAGGGGTTATAGCAAACTGAAGTAAGCTACAGATTGCCTAACTTTGAGGGGTATTGTATTAAATTAAACCATTTTGCTGCTGTTTGGTTAAACACAATTGTAAATCTAACAGTTATTTAATTATTTTTGTCAAAAGCCTGTTACTGTCCTTGATGCTGCTAACACACATAGCAGGTCTGCTCTGACCTGAGGAGAGTGGATCCAATTCCCCAAATCTTTTCTTACTGGAAAGTAACATCCCTCCATCCAGGGCAGGACTAACTCTGCCCTCCAGAAAGAGGATAAATCGCCTTTTCACTGACAGCAATTCATGGCATATTCACTGCTCACCCCCAGGAGCCGTCTCAGCATAGAACAGTGTGCTGGTTCCATGTCCACAAGACCAGCCAATTTTTCAGGTGCCTCAACACTGCACTTAAATCACAGCACAGTTTCCCCAACATATATATAATGGCTTCCCTCCAACATGTATAGGCTTTCAGATTTATCACCTTCCTCCCACTGTAGCAGCACAGGGACCAAGAGATATCTAGCCATGCACCAGAGTAACTGTGACAGACAGCTGTATAGTGGATTAGTGACATACCATGAATTTTAGCATCAGATGAACTTATCATTAGAAGAAAATGTGTCTATTGTCTTGTATTATTTCTACCTGAATGTCTAATTTCAGCCCTGTAATTGTACACAGCTCCCTTCTCAACTAACGTGCTTTGGAAAAATGCCATTGATTGATACCATTAACAAACGAGCCAAATAAGGGTCAGGCCAGTTGAATTACTCTATCTCGCATCAGAAGACATAAATGTGCATATAACAGGCTGCTGATCTCCCAACACTCTGCACAGCATCATTGTTTCCCAAGCTACCTGTCTCTGAGAAGTGCCTTTAGAAAGTAGGATCTTGGCTAATAAGGTCAAGTGTGAATGACAATCAATACTCCCCCCTTTATTTCTGCACCAGCAGAAATTGTGGAGGCTGAGCTTTTGCAAACACATTGTTTTGCAACGGCTACTCCCTACACTAAAGCTTATTGATTTTCTGGGATATCTATTTTACCTCTTAGAAACATTCCCTGGCTGCCCACACAGAAGATTTCTGCATCAACAGTGAACCTCATTGTTTGTGCTTTGAGAAATCCAGTGGCTGTCAGAGAAGTTGAGGAGATTTTTATTTGATGTTTGTCTCCTGCAAAGAAAGAAGTGCTGCTTGGAGAGACAAAGATTTTACCAGAAAATCCACTGAACATTTAAAGGATTTATTCAAATTCTGCTCCATATGATCCCTAAGCAAAATGATAGAAAATTCTATATAGACAGTGTTTTGGCATTTTGCAGATGGTGGATTGTGTATTGGACTAATGTTCAGTACTTGAATCAGCAATCACTGGGTGGCCACATCTATCCCTCTGTTTGCACAGCAGAGGTGAAGCAGGGATATTGGTACTGACCTCCTGTGCAATCCAGAGTCAAAAGCCATTACAGAAGTATAGTGTATTATTCTCTTCAAAGAAGTGGTTAATAGCAACATGTTATGTCTTTTCATAGGCTGATAAAGTTGAATTTGGGAAGTTAATTTGGAAGGTGGAAGCTTGTTTTGATAGCAGAGCTCTGCAGTCCTGCTCACTTCCTTTTCTGTCTTTCTTATAGAGGACAGTGTAATTTAGCTAGATGTAGTATAGATCTGGTAAGACGCAGAATAAAACCCTAACAGAATAATCAAGTGGAGAGAAGGATGGGAGGGGAAGGGAATGAAAGGGAAGGGAAGGAAAGGGAAAGGAGAAAAGAAGAGAAAAGAAGGAAATGGGGAAAAGAAAAGGTAATCCTATCCTACATTCTCTTTCGGTTTCTTTCAATGTCCAAAACTGGATGCATTTATTTGCCATAAATCAGTCAACCACTCACTAAGGGCAAAAAGAATTTCTGAGTTACGTCTTTGACAAATATTGTAACAGGAAGTTCTTGTGTTATGGAGCCTGAACAATACCTCATGCCACAAGAGTATCCCTAGTTATATAAATCCTGCAAACAACAGATTGCTCTGTAAACAGACACTGGTGCAAGGTCCTGGCCCAAAGAGGTATTTCATGATAGCAGGTCACTAAGTCATTAAGCATATGTAGTTCCAGCTGACTGCTAATGAGCATTTATAACTAACAAATGCTTTCTATTTTGATTTGAAACAACCAGTTTGGCAAAGAAAGAGCACAAACAGTGCTCACCCCATCATCTTTGAATGAAGCTGTTTGATAATCTAACTTTCTATCTGTGAAGTTGAAAAAAGTCTGACTTTGTCTACAGCAGCTGCTGTCCTTGCTTTTTGCTGAGTAATATCTGCTGACAGTGCAGGAGTTCTCTCCATGTACCAGGAAGCAATGCCTGGTGTGCATTAAGCATGTTTTCACTCCGTGTCTGGGAGCAGGGAGAGAAAGGTGGGAAGGGGAGTGAGTGAGTGGTTGTGTGGTTCTGAGTTACCTGCTGGGCTTAAAACACGACAGATACAGATCTTTGTGATGCCCAATGTGAGGCTTGAAGGGTTGAGATAATGGCAGATATGAGCAGGGTTGCCTAATCAGATTTGTGATAATAATTTATTGCTTCAGATTAATAGTTCCTCATCACAATGCTGATTTATTGGCTCTCAAAGTTGTTGCTCTTGATCTCAGTGTTTCAGCATGTTGTACCTTACTTACAGCCAGTATTTGCTGTTTTAGTATTTATCAGCAGGGGCGCTTGGGCTAAGGTTCTTGTTTCACTATACTTTATGGTAATGGCTTGTAATACAGTAGACTCATTGATTATGAAATTGATCTAGCTTGCGTTCCCCGTGTGGTCATCACCGCTATACTTTGGGAGGTATACAATGGAAGTGTTT
Source organism: Bolborhynchus lineola (assembly GCA_025448015.1). Classification (NCBI taxonomy): domain Eukaryota; kingdom Metazoa; phylum Chordata; class Aves; order Psittaciformes; family Psittacidae; genus Bolborhynchus; species Bolborhynchus lineola. The sequence continues at coordinate 2,395 of JAOEHX010046575.1, read as the reverse complement.
AGCAATTACACATCTTTTTTCCCCTCCTTGAGTGGTCAACCTATGCAGGAGACATTCCTTTCCATTCCCAGCCCCCCCATCAGACTGTTTACAGCATCATTTGAGAGTTCTGAAGGCTTTGAATGGCTTTTGGGTACCCTTGAGACCTGCCTGCTGATTGTGATGGGGATCACCATGTTGGCACACATACAGAGCGTGTTTTATCAACAATCATTCTGTCTGATCTCAAAAGTTAAGCAGAGTCAGGTTTGGGCCTTTTCTAGGGTTAGACGGTGACATAGGAGGACCAAGAGATTTTCCCTGAGGCTGGACAGTCATGAGCAGCAGGGTGTGTAGGATAGTATGGGCAAGTATCTAGGCCAGTGGGCCCCTCCAGTGCTTTGGAACTTCACCACTGAACAAAGGCAGAATCCAGAAAAATTAGTAAAACACTTAAATGAGGTGTGTTGTCATCATGGTCATACCAAAGACGGACAAATCATGGCAACGTGCTGGGGCTTGGCCTATGCTTGCAGAGCCCTGTTCACACTATCCAGCACCTTCAAAGGGAAAAAAATGTCTCTGGATCTGATGGCAAAGCAACAGACAACACAGCTAATCCAACTCCAAATACAGCAGCTACTCAAACTCTGACTGCAACAGACAGTGCAGCTACTCCAGCTCCAAGCACAGCAGCTACGCCAGCCCAGTGACAAGTACAGCAGCTACTCAAACTCTGACTACAACAGGCAACACAGCTAATCCAATTCCAAGCACAGCAACTACACCAACCCCAGCGACAAGTACAGCAGCTACCCAAACCCCAACAGCAACAGAGAGCACAGCTGCTGGTGCTACTCAACCCCCAAGCACAGTGGCTGCACCAACCTCAACAGCAGATTCTGCAGCCACTCCAACCACAGTGATAATCACTGCAGCTAAACCAGAGGACCAGTTTGTGGCAATATCACTTGCCTCTGTACACAAGGGGAAAAGCGAAAAAGAGGCACAAAAAAGCAACCTGTACAATGAAGAAAGATGAAGAAACAATGCACTTACTACACGGGACAACATCTGATCAGGAGTTATTATTATGTGAATCAGAGGAAGAATAAGAAGTGCTGACTTCTCGACCCAGGACCTCAACCGAGTTACAGAATACGCAAAAAGATTTTACCCATCAGCCAGGGGAGCACATCATCACCTGGTTGCTCCGATGCTGGGACAATGGAGTGAATGGTCACAAATTAGAAGGTAGGGAAGTGAAGCAGCTGGGATCACTTGCTGGGGAAGGGAGAACTGACAAAGCAATTGCAAAAGAGAAATGGTCCCTCAGCCCTTGGAGGCGTTTCTTGGCATCTGTGAAAGAAAGGTTTCCGTACAAGGACAATGTCACGAGTTGTTCAGCCAAGTGGATGGCTCTAAAGGAAGGCATCCAGTCTCTGAGGCAACCGGCCATTGTAGAGATGATCTTTCACAGGCTGGATGCCAGGAACGCACCCACAGATCCAGATGAAGTCGAATGTGCACAGCCCATATGGCGGAAATTTACATGGAATGCACCGTCATCATATGCCCATTCATTGGCAACAGTAACCAGGAATGACATAGTACTACCAACAGTAGATGAAATGATTCATAAATTCCAAGAGTTTTAAGACAATCTCACCCCTTCCATCATTTCAGCTGTGGAAAAACAGTCTCAGGAGATCAAACAATTGGGAGACAATCTATCTGATCTATCCAGCACATCATGTGTACCAACACGTCTCAGCTAATAACAAAAGGCATCCTACTGCTTGAGAGAGAAGATATAGAAGGTACAAGCAATGGGCCACCCTATGGTTTTACCTGCGGGATCATGGAGAATACATGAGGAAGTGGGATGGAAAAACCACCTCAGCTCTGGAGGAACGGGTGCATGAACAGAAGAGGAAAACAAAGGTCAAGGATGATCATCCCATGAAAGGTGCAGCTTCAGTCTCTGCTGAGCAGGTTACCAGATGGAGTGGAAGAGCTGATTTTACTCCAGCTCAGTGACAAAGAAGACTAATCCCTGTCTGTCTTATGTAAGTGATCAATATTGTGATCACTGTTAGAGGGGCCCTGCCTCCAGCCAGGTGGAGGTAGGGGACTATCGGATTTACTGGACTGTGTGGATCACAAGGCCTGGCACATCAGTCCTACAGAAGTATAAGGCTTTAGTAGATACTGGTGCACAGTGCACCCTGATGCTATCAAGCTGTCAAGAGGTGGAGCCCATTCATATTTCTGGAGTGACAGGAGGATCCCAAGAGCTGACTGTACTGGAGGCTGAAATCAGCCTGACAAGGAGGAAGTGGCAAAAGCACCCAATTGTGACTGGTCTAGAGGCTTCATGCATCCTTGGTATAGACTACCTCAGGAGAGGGTACTT
>JAOEHX010046574.1:0-10811 GCA_025448015.1 Bolborhynchus lineola | reverse complement strand
GGCGCCAAAGGCCCAGGAACGGCGCGCCGGGGGCGGGGCGCGATGCGCGCACTTTGTGGGGGGGGGATCCGAACCTCCCCGCGCCCCTCCTCGGGGCTGGCGCTGCCGTGGGGCAGGCGAGGGGGTGCATGGACCGAAAGGACCCCCAAATCGCTTTTTGCTTTGTTATGTAGCGGGGTTCGGAGCGTCTCCCGCGCCCCGCGCTCTGATTCCCCTTCTAACGTTGCTCGTCGGACCGGTGGCCCCGTCGCATCGCTCCGTTGCTCTGCAGCGCCGTGGGGCCGGCGCTGGACAGGGGTACAGGAGGTGTCCCCCACTTCTCGTTCATTCCCCCTAACGTTCTGCAGAGCACACCACCTCTTGCCATCGAACCAGAACAACCAAACCAGCCCTGGGAGCTTTCCAGGGTTCTTTTGGAGCGCTGCAAAGCGGATCGAGCAGTAACACGCGTTTTATTAGCTGCTGCTCCAAGGAGTTGGTCTCGGGGGGAGCCGGGAGGCGATAACTGGGTTTGAAGCGGAAGGGGATCTTGGTGTGAGAGTGACCGAGATCCAGCTCAGAAGCGTGCGAAGGCAGTCCGGGTGTGCAAAGCGAGCTGCTGTCCTGCCCGCTCGGCTCTGTGAGCATCTTTCGGGGGAGAGAACCCTTCAAGCAGGTCTCCCTTTCCCAAATCTGCAGCCCGTAATCTTTTATTTGAACTTGAGCGTTAAAAAAAAAACCCACGGTGCTTTATCGGAGCTGCTTTAAGTTGCTGCTTGAATTCAGAGCCTTTGTCCTGATAGAGAGTCCTCGGGGCCTTGGTGTGGAATCCGTGTCACAATTGTCACCATTAACATTAATAAAAGTGTTGGAAAGGTGTTGGAAATGGCACGTGAAAAAGGTTGAAAAAGAAGGGGAAAGGCAGTGAGGGCAGGAGCTCTCAATAAAGGCATTTGAAAGCAGTTTCCCTGAGCGCCTTTGCTGTCTTACCCTGAGATTTGAACTTCTATTTTTGCATGTAAAACTTTGGGAAGTAATTGTTTTGGGTGAGTTTAAAGGTAAGTGTCTGTCCTGTTTCCAGAGCCTTTGTCTGTAAGAACAGGGGGATTTTTCTTCATGAGCATTTGGGGTTTCTTGTGCCTGCAGCACCGAAAACGCTTTCTCACAGCTTTATGTCTTTGCTACATGCATGGTTCAGCGCAAGATAGACTGAATTCTGTGTTGCTATTTGCAGTGATAAAGGTAAACGTAGCCCAAATGTTAAAGGAGATAACTTTGAAATGTTTTCCCTTGGCAGTTTTAGCTCTAGGCTGGAGCATGAGTTGAATTTAGCTCAACAAATCTCTTTTAACACGTGTATTTGTTATAGGAGCATCAAAGAAAACTCGGGCAGTAGATTGCCCTTATCTCAGCTGGAGTAAAAACCCAAACGAATGTACCTGGAGGAGAAAAATATGGTGACAGCAGATTGTCCCATGGTTTTCCTGCGGATTGGCAGAGAGAAACACAGGAACAATTTGGGGGGGGAATAGATTTAATGAAAAGTGTAGTAATTAGGACATTTTCCCCTCTGAGAGCCCGTCTGCTGCACGGGACTCTGCTTCTCCCGACAAAGGAGTCTGCTTTAACAAAAGAAAGTGGTTTGACAAGTTCAAACGCTAAACAAGAGGGACGTGGAAAAGAGCTTCCCAGTTCTGTTATCACACAGCGTTTTATGCCTTCTGAGTTATTATTTTCAATTCCTGTTCTTGGGACTATTCAGGCGACATGGGCAAGTTGATTAATCCCCGTTGTTTTGCAAGGTCAGGAGTTTCCTTTTGCTTCGAGAAGCTGCTGCTGCCTTTACGTCAGGCTGGAAGTTTTCTTTGCTTTTGAAAGAATTAACATTGTTTTATCGTCAGTGGCCAATTCGGGTCTCAGGAAAGGCTTGGAGTGAGAACTGTGTGAATTGTAGCCCTTGTTTGATGCTTTTTCCTGTCTTGTGTTAAATCAAATCACTGCATTTTAGGAAAAAATCTGTGCAAGCGTCTGAGCAGAGGGGGAAGGAGTTTGGGGAGCAAAGGGGGGATTTTCCCCTCAAACTTTACAAGTAGGACACTGATATGCCACAGGTCTGTTGTGCTGGAATAAATTACGTTTTAGTGATGTTTTGTGGGAGCTGGGGAGGTTGATTCAGGTCTGGATTGATCTGGATTCAGTTTGCTTTTTCCTAATGCTGGTGTGCCTCTCCTCCTCAGCTGAGGGATGGCTGTTTGATGGGTGCTGGCGTCACCAGGGAGGCTGTGATGTCACCGCATCCCTTTGACCTCACTCCAGCACGGATCAGTCTCCCTCGGTCAATGGGAACCCCGGAGAGATGCCAATGCTGCCTCCCCATCTGTCAGAATGCTGCCTCCCCATGCTTTGGAATGTTCTCCCTGCTGGAGTTTACTGCGGTGCCAAACGGGGGCAAAATGGCAAGATTTGGGTTATAGTGGGATTCTCTAAACCAAACACAAACAAAGGCCTTCCCACACCAGATCCCTTAATTTTGATATCAAAACTGGGTGGGTGATTTTATGATGGCACAAAATACAAATGCCAGATGTGATTGTGCCTTTGAATTTATCTAGGAGCGTCTGGTTTTGGATGGTGGCTTTTGCGGGGTGAGTCTCAGGAGTGGTGCAGTGCATTTAATTGCTGGGTCACTATCGCTGGGTAAAATCACTCCCTCCTAAACAATGACACTCTATTAGAAACGAGAATTGTGCTGCATCCATATAAGCACAGAATAATCCCAGCAGCTGTGGCACACTCCAGGTTTAAGGAACCAGGACTGTGAGTGGGGAAGAGTGAGGCATCCCCGTGGTCACCACTGAACATGCAGTGCACATTAGTGTTATAGTTAATGCATCTCCATCACTTTTTTTCAGTTGTGCTTGGGGCTCCAGGGCAGGGATCTTGCATCTTCCCAATTTAGGTATTACTGTAGTTGCTATTTCTTTCCCATCTCAGAAGTTACTGATGCAGGAGCTTGTGCTTTGGTTTATAGGGTGACCTGCCCATGGGCCATGGGACCACAGTCCCTGGGACATGAGGTCAGTGTTGAGCCCCTTCCTGGTGTAGTGGAAGGTGTCCCTGCCTGTGGCAGGGCATTGGAACTGGATGAGCTTTAAGGTCCTGTGCATCCCAGACCCATCTGTGATTCCATGATTCCGAGGTGGCCTGTGATGCCGCAGCGGACTTTAGCCGTTCTGGAGGTGACTGGGGCTGTTGGACATGTCTGCCCTGGCCTCCCAGGCAGGGTTTGCAGGCTCTGCCTTGCACAGAGCAGTGCTCCTGTCTCTTTCTGTACTATACATATTTATTTTTCAAAATCATTCACATCCCAACATATCAGAAGGTCATTGTACAGTCAAGATAAAAAAGAGAGAGAGCAGTAGCTGATTGGTGATGTACTGGGGACAGAATTATCATTTGCCCTATAAATTTAGCTAAGAATTCCTTGATTTTGTGTAGTTACATCACTGTATTGATTAGAAAGAATCTGTTTTTCTGGCCTGTCATGATCGTACACCGGCGGCCACAGCTTGAGCTGGAGACAACACGGTGTGTTGATTTAAGGTTGGCAAGTGCTGACCTGGGAGTGGGTGAGAAAGCTGGAGGGCGGGTGGGTTTTCCCCCCCATTTTTGCTGTGTAAGGGAGCAGGGAGCCTGAAGACTCCGAGGCAAGTGCCTGGAGGAGATTTGCTTTTACGGCGCTTTAATTCCAGCCAAAAACCACCCTCGTGATGGACTCACTGTATAGAATAAAGTGAAAGAAACGCAGCATTTCAGGAGAACGATCTTGGCGCTGCAGTAAAATGATGTTGGTTATTTACAGGGGCTGAGCTGGGTGGCAGGCTTAATTTGACCATGTCTGTTTTAGCTATTAAATCACTGCGCACTCACTGTGGCTGGTGAAATAGCATCACTTGAAACAGTGTCGTGATTTACCACTTACAAAATAGTCCTGGGAACACGAAGGTGCTGGGGGCCAAATCCTGCTGGGGGTGATTTGGGTTGGGTATGGTGGTTGGGGTGTTTTGGATTGGAGAAAGGCTTTTTCCTCCCTGGAAAAAAATGGAAATTGGTAAAAAAATTAGAAAAGGAAAGGGGAAAAATGGGGATTTTAAACTTTGCTGAGAAATAACAGTGCTGATGGGCAGCTCCCCAGTTTGTTGAGCTGCTCCCCCACAGGAAAGTCCAGTGAGGGATTTATTCCCGCTCACATTTTGGAGTCGGAGCTCTGCGCTGCGCAGCACCAGAGGAGCTTTAACACTCCCTGGCTCCGGTGCAGGCTCCACCATAGGAACAGAACCTCGCCGTCCTTCTCTGCTCTTTCTCCCACAGCTGGAAACCACCGCGCACAAGCTTGTACTTCACAAATGCTCTTTTTCTGGAGATCAAAGCCATACAAGCTGTTTGGGGGGCTTATTTATGTTTATTTCTTTATTTGCTCGCAGTGTTTGGCTCGAAGCTCTGCAAACTTGGGTAAAATGGAAAGTTTATCCGGCTCCGTTAAAGTGGAATGGAAATGCCTTTCCCAAAGTGCTGGGTTTTCCTCCTAGGAGAAAAAGAGGAGAATTATTAATTCTAATTCTAATCCCCTCCAGGCTGGACCTTTAATTTGCTTGAATGCTTTTGGCCTGATCTGTGCTGTCTGCTGCTCTGCTCTTGGATTTTCCCTGTTTGCAGCCACAGCATCCCCTGGCTGTCCCCTTGGAGCGGGTGGCAGCCAGAGCTGGAGGCAGTTCCCCATCAGATGCTAAGATAAATCAATCTGGTTTGAATCACTCCGGGTAAACTGATCAAAGCCGAAAGTAAAGCTCCGGTAATGAGGACAAAAGATGTAGTTTTTATTCATAACAATATGGAGCTCTGTAGAAAATGTTAAAACACCCTCAAGCGAGTGCTGGCAGCAAGTGGTCAGCATCACCTTCTACCTATTTTATTCCAGTTTCCCTTATACATGGAGGAGGGCAGCGCTGCCGGTATTGGCTGTAGCACCACGCTCTTGCAGGGACGCGTGTGGCCCCACAAAGTGTAGTGAGATTAAAGAGAAGCAGCGCGGCTTTAGAAGGCATAAAATCTGTTTATAAATTAAAACCTATTCCAACTATAAACCCTGGTGGGTTCTAGGTAACATTTATATGTATTTTTTATAGTTTTATTTCCAGTTGTTCCATGCAGTTTCTATAAGCGGCAGTTTTGGGCATAGCGTGGAAGCAAACTGTGCAAATCATACCTGATGTTTCATAGTCACATACAGATAAATAAATGGCCCTAATTTTAAACAGGCCCTATTATGTTTTCCAAGCGATAGTTCGAATTACACAGCCCAGCAACAGCTTACAAGAAATCCATCAGAATTGGAAAGGGGAATAAAACTGCCATTCTCTGTACCTGTTTGTGCAGCTCCTTGCTAATGCAGGGAGAGCCCGACTGTTTATTTGGAGAAGTAAAGTTGTGGAAATATCCTTGGAGGGTGTAATGTGGACAGCACGTGTTTCTCAGAGCTACCTGAAGTCTGTGTCCTAATGGCTTACAGATGTCCCTGGGTCACCGATTTCCTATGGGCCAACGACCGCGGCAGCGCCCACCCCTCCTGCTCTTCAAATTAAAATAAGAAATTAAAATGAATAAGAGAAAAGGGGAAGGATGGGGGATGTGGAGTGTAGGGGGGCAGCCTTCGGCTTCTGGAACTTGTAAAACTGTTTGTTTAGGTTGTTTCCAGCTCCCATCCCACCGCTGCTCCGGAGTGATTTGGAAATTCGAGCTGCCAGGTCCATGTTCGGGTGGAACGATGATTTATTTGAAAACGAGAGAAATCTGCTTTGGGATCACTTTTGGTTTGCTCAGGGTGGGGAGTTTATTGACACTGGGATTATTTATGTAAAAAACCCTGCAGTTTTCTCTACTGAGTAGTAATAAACAGGGATTTGTTTTAGTTTTATATATATATATATCGAAAGACAGCCTCACGTATGCATGCGCTCCGATACCGAGAATGTGTCTGTGTCTTGCTGTTCCTCTTTTATGCCAAGTTCAGAGCTGTGTGCCCCAGAGCTATATAAATATTTTATTGTACAGAGAACATAAATCTTAAGATGTGTCTAAGAATTTAGACACAAAGTTGTTCACATTTTGCATTGCATTTAGGTGGGGAAGGCAAAGGCTGTCCTCGGGCCCACCCTCTGTCCTCGCCTCTCCGTGTCTGCTCTGTGCGAGTCCCTTCACGCACCCAATGGGCACTCACCATGGGGGATGCTGAAACCACCATGGTTTGGGTCTGCTCTGCTTAAATTTGGGCATTTTTTTTGCCCAAGTCTCTTTCCCATTGGATGTGGCTGTGTCCATGAATTCAGGACAGGATGTGAGTGGGAATGAGCACTGAGTGTTTCCCGAGAATGCTGCTGAGTGTGGGACACTGTTCATGGACCAGTGGGCAGGACAGCCCAGCAGAAAAGAAGCTGGTTTAATTCCTCTTTAAATCCCTATTGACTCCACAAACAGAATTCCACTTTTTTAATCCAATAACCAGACTTTGCAGGGCCGTATCATTTATTCCATTTTCCTTCTATTTTCATTTTCTGACTTTCTGTACCAAAGAAGAAGGAAGGGCTGTCACAGGAGCAGTTTGCTTACAGTGAAAAGGAAAGCAGCAAATCACTGTGTTAAAATTAATATAGCAAAGCAGAGTATGGTAGAAAACCAGACATCGGGAGGGCGGGGAGTGCTGGGGTTTCTGCGTCTCTCTGCCTACCTGCCTCTCCTAGCTGGGACAGCTTAGGAGCATTCACTGGCCATTTAGCTTGGCAAAAATGATCCCTTTTTTTTTTTTCCATGAACATGAGAAGAAAATCATCCTGCTGCTAAGTGGGAAGAGTTTATTCTGAGAATAACACCGACCAGCTCCCGCTTTTCTAGCTCGAAATGTTTGCTGTGTCCTAATAACAACAGTGCAAGGCTCAGACTCCCCGGCAGAATACCATTATATTTTCTGGGTTTAGGAAAAAGCCCATTATAAATATGTCTCCACATGGTGTGTGTGTGTATATATATATATATATATACACCTTGGCTCACAGTTGAATTTGCTGTCAGTCTGAAACCACGCTTTATCATAATCCTGGGTTCCTACTCATAACATACGAAGCTATTTCTGCTTTTGAATCAGAGGATGAGAACAGGTGCTGCCGTCAGAAGAGGCAGACAAAGCACCGCTGCCCCACAGCTCTATGGGAACTCCGAGGGAAAAAAGATCCCCAATTCCCTTTAACATTTAACTCCAAACTCTTCACCGGAGAATTCAGGGCTGCGAATTCTACTCACGCTCATCCAAAATAAACTCTGGCTAAAGTTAATAGTGTTTTAGAGGAGTAAATGAAACGGCCGCAAGAGAAGCATCATGAAAACATACCTTCACGTGGAGCATGACTCTCGACTTAGTCCCGACTTGGTTAAGCGCTGCCTTATACAGCCACTAACGCTGGAGAGACTTTACTTGGGAATTCAGGGGGATCTGGGGAGGGAGATGACTTTTAATGTGGTGTTTTTAAGCATAGCCCAGGTGTTCGCAACCGCCTGTTGTGATCCCCCACCCAGTCTGTCCTCAGGTAGTTAACATTCACCCAAATATTGATGGCAGTTACCTTTGCTGCCAGCTCTTATCTGAGTGGGCTTGAGCAGGGCTTTGGCAGTGCCTGAAAGGAGGTATTGTTACCTTAGAGGGAGAGAAAAAAACCCAAGAGAGAAAGAAAGAGGAAGAAAAAAAGGGCAAAGAAAACTCAAAGAGAGGAGAAACAAAGGAGGATTTTGGATCAGCTCTGTCCAGGAGAGCGCTGCTGTGCCAGTCCTGGGATGGGACCATCCCATGCCACCAGCCTGAGGGGCTGGAGGGGGGAAGGTTTGCTCTGTATAAAACAGTTGAGGGGTTTTGTTTTCAATCTCTTATTAGTGAAGCTTCAGCGTCCCTTTTGGGTGCCTGAACTCAAACCAAGCAGAGTACCAGTATGTAGATGTGTGCCTTCTCCTCCCTCATCAGTGACCTGCGTCCTCCTTTTGAACTCCTGCTTCAGTTTCAGCCAAATGTGACAAAAAGGATGGGGAAGAGATCAGGGTTATATGGGACTTTGTGAAGATGTAGTAAAACACTGCTGAGAAAAAGAGTGTCAGCTTCAACCTATTCTGGACCTCAGAATACACAGATGCTGAGGACTGTCTGTAGGAAGTCAGTCTTCCGTCTTCTGCTGCCCATACAACTCTCTATGGGCTTTTATTTAGTTACTTGCTGTTCTGTCACCTTATCATTTGTCCCAAGTTGGCTCAAAGAATCAGCTCCTTCCTCTTTTGGGGGCTAATGGTGCAGGTTTGGTGTCCAGACCAAGAGGTCTGTTTCTTTGAGACAGTCTGAAGAACAGACAAATCTGAGGTCCCCAAAATGACCCGAAACTGCACAGATAACACCCACATTTTTTCTGGATTACTGGGGTAGGACAGATGTATTTTGGGATTGGGAGGAAAACCAAAGAAATCCCCTGAAGAAAATCAAATCCAGTTTTACTGGTCCAGCAACATTAGTGAGAGAAAAAACGGGAGTACATCAGGGTGCCTTTGGAGTGTGTCCATGTATGGGAGGGGACATCTCTGCCCAGGTAAAGGTCTTTAGGCAAATATCAGGCATTACTGGACATTTTTAAGGGAATGTTTTGGATTAGGCTTGTGCGGTGACCCTCAGTCAAAGCCCTCCCAGCGGGATCAGTGCTTCCCTCCCTGCAATCACCACTTGGAGCTTCACCTTGAAGGATGCTGAGTGCTTTCCGCTGACTCTGTAGCGGAGCTGTGACTGCTCTGTGTTTTACAGCAGCTTTCTTCTGCAGCAGCTCATGATGGCCCCAGAAAGGCTCTATCAGAGCATTGGGGGTCCTTGCTGCAGCTGAGAAAATGAGGCTCTTTGCTCCCACCACGTGCCACTTCCCCAATCAAGCAGTTCCAGATGCTGGTTAATTCTCAGCATCTTGTGCTTGCCTTGCTTGATCTGAGAGCATTGGCTCAGGAGAGAGGAGAGGTCAGTTTGACTGCATCTACCCTGGTGCTCCAGGCTTTGCATTCAAAACAAGCAGCCATTGTGCCAGCTCACTGGAGGTGATTCCCATGTGCAGAGAAGGCACGTTGGTGTCCTTCGCCCTGTGCTGGCATCCCAGGGCCACCCTCTCCTTGACAGCAGGAGGGGGAACGTGTGGAAATCTTCATGGGTTGAAAAGAAGGAGCAGTTTTTGCAGCAGGATTTTATCAATGAATTAAAAAGGGGAGGGAAAGACATGGATCTGCTGAAATCTAGAAGGAAAGCACCATTGTTTGTAGTGTAAGATCCTGGTTTCTAATCTCCTTTGCACAGAGTGGGACAACACCCTATGGCTATGGCTCTGGGAGTGTTTTCTCTCCCAGCACCCCATGGCTGGTGATGGGCTCTCAGCTCTGCAGCAAGGAGAGGATGAAGTTCTCAGCACAGGATCAGCTTTCCACTGTGTTTTTCTGGCATGCAAACAAAGAGCTTGGCCAAGCGGATTTACAGCGCTTTGCTCACTGACCCTACCCTTGCTGTGCCACGGGGTGGCATGTTTAGTGGGGAGATGTTGTGGTAAGGACATCTTGTGATAAGGAGGGATGCAGTGGTAGGTTTCAGCTGTGTAGGGGTCATTTTTGAGAGCCTCTGCTGAGGTTCTGGCTATGGTGATCTTGGGGCTCAGAGTTTCAATAAGCCACTAGTAGTTCCCTGAGGCCAAATCAACCAGGTGGTTCCTTGTGGTCTCCAATGCATCAAAACAGACCCTAGCTGTTAATACAGCCTGTCTACAAGATGGTGCATTTATAAAATACCCGATGCATGAAGCATGGGGCTTGGTTTGTACAGCACTTTAAAGAAAGTGTTGTGTAGAATATCTAGACAAAAAATAGTCACAGTAATCCATTGCTTGAATGGCCTTATGAGAACCCAAGGGTCAGTGGTCCATGATAAGTCTCCAAACCATTGTGCATCCTTCCACTCTTGTGCCTGGGTTAGCCACATTTGACACGGTGCAGAAAGGGGCTGGAGGAAGAAATACATCCGTGTTCCTTAGCTTGGGACTTGGCCTGATGAATAAGGAGGTAACAGAGTCACTGCCGTAATTGTGCAATGTTTAGATGTGGAAGGGGATACTGCATTTCCACAGTAATTCCAGTTAGTGCTCCCCATCCCTCCCACCACCTCCAGATTATGTTTCTGAGTGATCTAAGACATTAGAGCAAAATCAGTAGCTGATTAGCCAGTGGCTTGGCTGCAATCACACCTTTCAATAGTAATTACCCACTCCTTGAATCTGAGGACATTGAGCATTTGCAGCAAGGGCTGCTCCGAGCTGGTACTGTTGGCTGAAGACAAGGATTTAAAGGAACAAATGCCCACCAAGGGGTTTGGGCCAGGTTCTAGGAGGTGTAGGAGCAGTTGGCATCAGCACAAATGCTGCTCGTGAGGGTGTTTTTCCAGGGAACATGGAGGGGGTTTCTGGTGCAGTGTGAAGATGCTCAGCAGCTCAGGGTGAGCTCTTGGACATCCGTTGGAAGTCAGGATGGAAAGGGAAGTTCCGATGGGTCCTCTCCAAGATTCCACTCTCTCTCCTTTTGGAGGTTGAAGCAACATTTTTAATTTATAGTTTTGGTCCTTCTTTTACTAAAAATTGGTGGTTTTTTTATTTCTTTACTAAAAGTGGTCCTTTTACTTTTTAACCTTCTAGTGGAAGGGGTACCCTCCCATGCAGGGGGTTGGAGGT
>JAOEHX010046572.1:0-15482 GCA_025448015.1 Bolborhynchus lineola | reverse complement strand
AGGGAAGGGGACTGGGATCCAGTGTGCATCTCTGTTAAACCACAGGGAAGGGGACTGGGATCCAGTGTGCATCTCTGCTGAAACCAAAGGGAAGTGGATAAAAGTCATTTCAGAGTCTGGATGGATGAAAGAATATACAGTGCTACCTGGGAGCAAGTCTGTATGCCTAAAGGCATGACAAAATCACAGTCTTTATGCCTGAAGTTACCACCCTGCACATTCGGCTCAGTTTTTGTCCATCTGTGATGGAATTGTACTCAGTAATTCTCTGCTCAAGAGCAAAGCAGTTGCCAGACAAAAAACAAACTTGCCAAAGCATTTCAATTCTCTTCATCCACAAACTGTTACACCTGATTTACACCAGCAGGAGTATTGTCAGCTTCGTGATGAAATTAGGAGCAGATTCTTTACTTCAGTTGTGCATTTGACTTGGAACAGGTTAAAAAGCAACAGAGCACTTTTGGGTTTAGCATTTGAAGTCCTATGGCAGCTGCTAATAACTTCTGTTACACACAGTCCTGGTTTTTAAGGAGATGTAAAACCAAGGTCCTGATCACTTGTGGTTTTTACAGATCTCTCAAGGTTCTCCCCTGAGCAGAAGTGTTAGGTTTGGTATCTGAGCCAAATCCAAATGGAATTCCTACCTAAATTCCCACTATGTTGTTGTGAGTGGAAAAATAACCTCCGCTCCTCTAAATGGCAATCTCAAACAGCTTCCCCCCTCCACTTAGACACAAACTGCATTCAGTGGTCACATCCATAATGAATTTTATGAATCTAATGGAACACATAAGCAAGAGCTACTCTGGGTGAGGAAATGATGTGTCTGTAGCTGTGTTAATGTGCTTCAGTGCCACTCCTGGGTGTACCAGGAGAGTTCTGTCTGTAGGAACACCACAGAAAGGCAACTGAACAGCACCAATACAGCAGTTGCAGCAGGATGCATCTGACACACAAAACCACATCTGATGTAGGACAATTTAACAAAGAGCTTTAAATATCTTCTAAACAGCTCTCAGAAATGAGACCAAGCACTGAACTATTTGATAATGTATGAACACAACATTATTTTACATGGGCCACAAGGAGTTGCCAGGAAGCATGTGTCATAGCCCTTCTTGCTCCTAATATGCCAGAGCAAGGCTGACAAAGATGACAGATACAAACCAAGATCCATCTTCTACTACAGACAGGTCACAGACCAGTCTCTCCCATGGCTTTAATGCTTGTCAGACCCCAAAATACTCAATTCCACATGCAAACACACACTTCAGGCTAGGACTGACACCTCTTTACCAAGGAGGAGCGTAATCAGTGCAATGTCATCGAATCAGCTGCTATTTTCAATTGGAAGCAAAAGGCTCCAAGAGGGATTTAAGTAACAAACCAGGTGGATCCAGCCCTAGGTAGCTGCCAGGGACAGAAGGATCACAAAGCAAGTAAAACTTGAACTACGGACTACAGCAGGTTACTCTGGACCAAGTTTGACTCTCTTTAAGATGGAGTCTCTACGGTCTCTGTGTATAGCTTTTCCAGTGTTTGAGCCAGTAAAGAAGCTTTTTTTTCCCTTAAATTTAAGTGGAATTTCCTGTATTTCAATTTGTACCCACTGCCTCTTGTCCTTTCACTGGGGACTAAGAGGCTGACTCCATCTTTCATCCCCCTGCTCAGGTATCAAATGATAATTCCTGATCAGTGTCAACTATATAACCACTGGACAGTCTACTACTGCTGAACCCCTGTTAGTAAAATACATCTCTCTTAGTCCATCTGTGTCAGAGAAGCAAAGTCTCATGTGCACATCACACTGATAGCAACTCAGCAAAGATAAGACTGGAGAAAAGCCTTAAAAACAAAGTCCAACATTCTATTTCCGTGGGAGATTTGAGACTTCTGCCTCCCTGTTTTAGGTAGAGGTGTCACCGTGACTCATGCACTGTGAATGTTAAAGGGGAGCTTTCTCCATTCCTATTTGAAAAGGATTCCCAAGGGAAATATGTCCCAAATTGCTTTGCTTAATTAGAAAGAAAACACGTGTACCTGTTCAACAGTATGAGTAAGTATCACTACTCTCAGCTAGGATTTCATTCCCTGCTCCTTCTGCTTTGATAAACCTACCAGCTGGCAACAGAGTCTTCCAAGGTAAACACAGCCTTAACTGTTACTGCACAGGGCCATAGAAACTCCATCTTTCCTGTTGTGTGCTGTAAGAAATGACGTGGGACACTGCTGCTGTTTCCCTTTTCATGTGCAGGGCATCCTGTCGAGAAACAGAACTGCTCATAGAAGTGCCTTCCAGGCTCAAAGAGATCAGTGTTCCACAGAGAATTGCTTTCAACCTTCTTTTAATCTGTTAGGTTACATAAGGATAGTTTCACTACCAGTTTACTTCTTCCCTTAGTGAATACAAATTGGGATGCTTTGGTGTAAGTGGCAAGTGTCATTTACCCCAGAAATGGTGGCAGTTCTTAAGCCCTGCATTTGCAGTGTGCATAAAATAGTCCCTTAGCATATATAAAATACACTCACATCCAGAGGCAATACTTAACCAGAGCCTGAAATAGATTCCAAGGAGAAGAGTTCACACTGCAGAATTGGGAGCGGACATCAAGCAGACCTCAGAAGCATTTACATCAAAGGTTTGGTTCCATCCTCCTCTTAAACAGGACCTGCCTTCCCTGAACTCGCAGCTCTTTCTGCAGCCAAACCTTTGCCATGGCTATTTTAAAGCAAAATATTTCAACACAAAACCTGCAGCTTCCAAACAATGTCTGGTGTAATGGATGCCCACTAGAACTGGGTTTCTTCTAGCACTAATGATTGTATGATTGCATCGGAATGAACCAGGACCAGTTTCTGCTCGCTTCTGCAATCAGAACGTATTCTGCATATATATATATCTCAGACTATATTCTGCAATACATTTCACATTAAGCCAAATCAATTCCAGAATAGACAAATTGAGTTGCACCAGATCCATATCTGGCCCCCTCTGCAAAAGCAGACCGCAGCAGGTCTCTAGAGAGTAGAAGGAAGTGATTGATTATGAGCGCCTCAAGAGCTCAGCATTTATACAACCTGTCCTGACAGAGCCCTGCAACACACAACAGCAAATGAGCTGAAGACACGCTGCTTACAGTCCCCTAATGATAATTGTAAGTGCAGCAGCCAGCTTTCTTATAGGGGCTGTTTCCCAGACTTGCCCAACCTTAACCAATTACTCTCACAACAGCATTGAACAGGATATTTACCATGGCAGCCCAATTGTTCTAACTTGCCCCCTCTGCCATGCCCCACTTTTTGACAGGTTTGCTCCTCCATTGCTATAGTGACTGCCAGCCCTAATGCTGGTGATCAAAGTCATGCTTTAGAGGTCACCTCCATTTGAAACAAGGGACATTTTTGTGTGAGCAGGGGGGAGAGGGACAGAAAGAAAGGGCTGTGTGATAGGGAAGACTCCCTTCTTTCTCAGTGTTGTGGTCTCCCATTGCATCCTGATCGTAATCCTGCTTTTAATTCCCAACCCCCCTCTCCTGTTCCTAAGCAAATGTTCATCTGACAGGATTCTGGGGGCTCACATCAACTGACTGGATTCTTCTGCAGCTTTCAGCCTCGGGTGATCCTCCTAAACATGTAAGTGAAAGGATCCTACCCTGCCATTCACCCACTGAGCCTGGCAGGTCATCAGCTACAGGCACTCAGGTGTCCTGCACACAGTCCTACACTTGTCACTTGCACTCTCTCAGCACCATCTGAATCCTTTCTGAAAGAGCCACAATTGCCTTAAGCAGATCACCTACAGCCTCTCTAACTGTCAGTCCCCACAGCCTGTCTGGTGGAAGGTGCAGTGCAGGGAAAGCTCAGGCATGCTCAGATGTTAGTGCTGGTGTATTTACCTAAGTCTGAAATAGCTTTTCAGAAAGCAAAGGGAAGAGATATATTAATATCCCAGTATAGGCACTTGCCTTTATTTAACCACTTCTCTCTGCACAGGGTACGGTTCACATACTAGAGCTCCAAAAAGGCTTTACGCTTACTCAGCTACTATGGAACTTGAGCCATGCAGAGTCTAAACTCAATTCTAATCATAAGCTGTATATTCCAGTGTTTGCTCCAGGAAACAAGAAAATCAATCACGGAGAGGCAAAAGAGAGAACATTTCTTTTTAAAATCAAGTGGAGTTTGGCAAGATTGGGGGAAAAAAGAAACCAGCATCACGTTACTGCCAGAAATCAGTGCTGGCAACGCATGAACACCTACCTTGGGATGCCCGTGCAGCTCCTCGCTGTTCGAGAGGGTGGCATTGAAGGGCTCTGTGTACTGATTAGGCTCTTTCTTCATCTTCCTCTCTCTCTTTGCTGCTGTAACTCTGAAGAGGCAAAACTGCTGACAAAGTAAAGTTGCCACAAATACCCAGGTGCACCCCTTCATTTTGGAAAGGGAGGGGCCAAGCCAGGAAGGGCACTCTCCGAGCACAAACCCCTTCACCACCAGTAATAGGAACAAACCCGGACTGCTCTTTAAAATACAGCTAACGGGGTTAGAAGTATTAAAGATGATCCTCGGGGCTCTGCAGTGTCACAGGAGCAGCACGCCCGGATGCGCTGGTTGCTGGAGTGATCTCTGCTCAGGCAGGACACATGGAAATGGTATAGATAAACTTGTTTGAAAAATCTGGATTCACTCGAAGCAAGAGGTAAGTCCATTCAGCCTCCTGAAGCTTACATAAATACAAGAGGCCCTGGAAAGTCCTGCCACCCACCTTGAAGTGGCGCTCCCCCCTCACCCCCAATAAGTCTTCAGGCTCGTTTGAAACGCACTCAACTATGAAACCTGGAGAAGTCAAATTGCTCAGGGCAAGAGTTGGTCAGGCCGGAGCTGACAACACAAACTCATTAGGGGGGTTGTTAGGTAGTTCCTCTTCAACGGGAGATTTCACTTGCTATCGTTTGAAGCACTGTGTTCAGCTCAAAGCAGGGTTGCAGTTGTTCCATCCGTTCTCTCCTGAATGATACTTCCCTTTCTTCAGTGACAAGTCCTCATCCTTTCCTTCCAAGAGGCTGAGGAACTGTAATCCAAGGTTGCTACAGCCACTGCTCTCCTGAGGAGGCTGAAAACATCACAGCCAAGTGCTCAGCCTTCTAAGGAGAAAATAAATGTCTTGTATCATTGAAGTTAGAACAGGGAGAAGCAAAGAATCTGGGGATGTACCCAGGTCCATGAGGAATAGGTAAAGTTTTCCCAAGTCAAGCTTCTCTCCCTCTTTAGCTGAGTTTATCCCCACTTGAATGAGCAGCAAGTCCGGATGCCACAAGCAGCCGTCAGGATGTAGAATCTTGTGTCTTTCTCATCTCCATCTGCCCTCACACCAGGGAAGGTTTCAGGTACCTCTCATTGTAGATCACCTCTGACTGTTCTCGCTGCGCCTTTCCCCTGCTGCACACCGGCAAAACCCTCCTCAGCTTTTGCTTTACCTCAGCAAATAAATACTCCTTTCCTGAATGAGTTTCCATCAACTTCAAGAAAGGGGAAAAAAAAAAAGGGAAAAAGAAGGAGGAGGGATCACATTCTAATGAGCTGTCAAGCCTATTCTCTTCACATTCCTATTAGACTCACTGATAAGTGGAGCTGGCCCCGTGTGCCAGGCAGATTTAAATCAATGCCCATTCCCTGCTCCCTCCCCTCAGCCCTGTTCTGTACCTCCCCTTCAGTATCGCAGAGAAATCACCATTTTTCTGGGAAGTTTGTAAAACTCTATGTGAGCGTGTGGTAGAGCTAAAAATATGTGGCTTGGAATACGCACTCAGCATCGCCCCACACATGGACACATCACTACTCCTGCTTTTCACTCTCCTTAGCTGTGTGCTGTACATTTCCCCCTGCTCTCATTAGATGCTGGCTCAGTGGGTGCTGATTCCTTTGCAGGAGGGTGGGTTCCCTATTAAATATAACAGAAATCCAAAGGTTACTCATCTAGAAGCATTTCAGAAGGGAGATCATGAAGCGCTTTGCAGACCTCTGTCAGTTCCCCACCACCTACAACATTCCTGTTCTTTCTACAAGTACAGAACGTGACGCAAGAATGTCTCCGAGGTTGGACCATGAGGAAGTCCAAGAATGATAAGAGGTGGAAGCTCACATAGTTTGAAGTCCTTTATGCAGCCAGCAAGCAACAGATTTCCTTTGCTTAATAATCCCTTTACCTTCTGTAATCCAAGCTGCAATGTCAGGACTTCACTGGATCAGGAGCAACAGCTCTGTTATATGTAAGCTCAAGGAAACTGAGGCATGAACGACCCAAGCACAACGTGAGCAAGCGGAACACAGTCTGGGGTTTGTCTTCCAGCATCCTTTGGGAGAAATGGAGTTTGGGAAAGAGAAGAGACAGTAAGAAGGGAGGTTACACAGGCCCTAAACAGTTAACAGCCTATCACCCATCCCCCAACAGCTCACATTCCATCAAAACTACGTGGCAGACTTTATTTGTTAATAATATTTAACTTTCTTTGGCGCCTTCTCCTACTTCAGCCTCTTTTTTTCAGGTTACTTGTAGACAAGCCATGAATTTGTAAAAGCGCACTTGATGACACATTAATAGGACAATCTGTCATATGGCAGCTAAACAGCCTGACAGATCCACACACCATGGCAAGGAATGACAGTCAAGGCTGGAATGGGGCAATCGCTCTCTTGGGCTGCTGGTCTGCAACATCTCCTCTCCCATTCCAAGAGCCAAATCCCAAGACTAAATCCTCACACTTGAGGGGAATGAATCCAAACTATGTTTGCAAGCACAAGGCAAAGGCACTCGATGGCCCAGCAGTGGCTCTATCTAACTCCCAGCTGCATAGTTTCCCTCTGTTGGGCTGAAACGAGTGCCAGCACAGTTGCTGCCTCCCCTCCAACCTTCAGTTCAGCATTTGTATTATCTGTAGATAACTTCAATTTGCTGCTGCTGTTCTCACATCCAAGTTGCAGCAGTTCCAAAGCACCCGAGTCGTGCTAATCCAGGAACAACATTCCATCCACATTTACAACTCAAAACAGGAATAGGCCAACGCTGCACTTCACAGCACAACAAACCAAGACCTCGGCGTGACTGAAAACACAAATAGTTTCTTCTCCGAGCTCAACACCATTGCAGCAATAATGGGAATAGTTAAGACTATGACAGTATCAATTCTGCATGAGGAAAGAGTTGACATAGGGAAGGTATTATAAGAAGCCACATTTACATATCAAAACTGTGCCCAAGAGGCCAAATACAGTGTTTGCAAACACTGCAAGCGAGTGTAAAGCTGGAGGAAACTGAAGTCAGGCAATGAACTTGTGATTTGATCTGTCAATCTCTACTTATGCAGTTCCCCTTTTCCTCAAGATAAACCTTACCTAAGCTAAGGATGTCCAAAGGGGGAAATATAAGAATATAAGGGGAATAAAGGGGAATGTAAGAATATCCAAAGGGGAAAAGGTCAAAGCTAGAATTTTCCTGGGCTTGCCCATTGTAGATATACTTTACAATTCCTAAGCCTTGATACAGTGATTTTTAAGCCAGTAAAGTAGAAGGCACGTTATCATTCACCGACACACACATTCCCACTTCATGGCAGATAAAGGCTTAGAGTATTCCCACGATAAACCCCTTTGATTTTGGTGTGAAGTTTCCCAACGCTAACCCAACACGAACTCAAGCTGTTCATCGGGCTAACACATACACAGGCTGTTAGAACAGACCTGATTACGCCAGCAGACAGAAGAGCAGCTTTGGGAAGCCAGAACAAGAGCTTAGGGCCACTCCAACTGCCTTCTGCCCCCCATAGTCCAGTTCCCACCCATCGGCGACCGCGGGGCCGCTACGCCACCTCGTGGCAAACCTCTGGAATCACCGAGCTGTTTGGAAGCATGGTCAGGTTTCTCTTGCAGCAGGCTCTTTGCAGAGCCAAGGTGTGAAATAACGTTGTTGGGGGCACAGACAGTAACAGCTTCTTGGTAAATCCCAGTAAAACAGCCTCAGTTGTCGCCCAGCAAAGTCTTTTCAATACAATGTGAATGCTCTGAGGTTGTTCTCAATAGTGTCCCTGTCCTGCGTGCACATAAGTGATTGTTCGACTGAAAACATGGCCATGTCTGCCTTGAACAATAAAAAATACCTCTGTCAGGCAGCAAAGAGCATCATCTTGTACATTAGTCCTCCTGTTGCAGTTCTGCCATAGCTTTTGGTTTACAGTCCATATATATACCCACTTGATTTCTTCCCAAAAACAGTCCCACAGGAAGTATAAATTTCATCATGAATGTTTATTATGAACAAACAGCTTTACAATGCAGTCATTTCTACTCCTCAGTACATGCTTGAAGGAAGGGAACTCCTGTGACCTTGAAACTTTAGGGGGGGGGGGGAGAAAAGTTCTGACTGTACATAAATCCAGGTTGTTAAAGGTGACCACTGAGATGCTTCCGATTCAAGCTGCAAAACCTCTCTCCCACCCATAACAAGCTGACAGAAATTGCAGCATGAAAGTAGAGGGCCAAGTATTTGTTCCAATATCTTATATTGAGGGACAGCTTTTAGTTCAGTACCACATTAAGTAATGCACTGCTTCAGGGCATGGTCGTAGTTTTTGCACGGCAAAGAATGGTTTCCTCCACCTAATGACTTTGGTAACGTGAACGTAAAAATCAAACAAAGCAAAGAGTAAAACTTACACAAAAGGGAATAAATCTGTTACCAAAGGCAAGGAGATGTATCGGGAAGGGTTCACTCAGCTCCTAGCTTCAAGCAGTGGCACCTGAAGTGACTGTCAAGTCTTTCTCTGAACTCAGGGTACTGAAGAGAAACTGCAACCGGAAACTTTGTTTCTTAAATACAACCAACCCTCAAAATAAATGCAGCATGTTCAGGGTTTAAATGAAGTTTTGTTGTTTCTAATGGTGGCACTTGCTAAGAACAGGAGAACCATCTTTCTTAAGGCCAACTTCTTGCCACATAATAAAATGCCTTTTATTCAACATCTCCACTCTTCTGCCTTGGTTAGGTAAATGCAAAACATCAGAAGATGCAAACGCACCATGGCCAAGGTCTCCTTGCCTTCATCTTCATGTATATGGACAACAGAACTTCCATAAGATAAGAAGATAAATGTAGATAACTGATTCTAAGCTGCTGCCTGTAGGCGATGTCAATAGTAATAAAAGGCATTGCGAAAACACAAACATGTTTGAATGCCACTAAAATCTATAGGGCTCGACAGCCCCAGCTACAGGTCCATGTGCTTTGAGAGGAGATAGAGCAGCCTGACAAGACATCCTGAAAACCCTCTCACTGCAGGAAAGGCAGGACACCCCCAGACTGACACAGCTGTTTCTAGATAGATCCAACTTGTGCTTCTCCTTCCACAAGAGCTGATGAAGCACAAAGAGGTAAATTAAAAAAACAGTTATAAATAAAGTTTGGTAAAACAATAAAACCTAAAAACCAAGAAAAAATACCCAAAGATTTATAAACACATTCCAGCCTTTTCCACATTCCTTCCCCACCTCCTTCTCTTCCTTACCTCAGTAGGAACTGCATTAAGATTTCTTTAGTACAGAGCTGGTCTGCTAGTCCTGATCATTCCTACCTAACGCAGAGAATTGGTCACATTTACTGATGCTCTAAGCCGCATGGCTCATGGGTTAACAAGACAGTTTTGCTACAATTCAAGATACTGAGCAGAGAGAGAACAAATCTGAAAGGGAAAATAAAACAGCTTTGAAAACATTCTCAGATAGATGAGGTAATATATTTGGGCTCTTCGGAATAAAGACTAGCCAGTGAGATGCAGAGCCTCCTGCCCCGCCATCACCTTTGACAGGCTGTAGCATTAACAGTGTGTTCTTCCCCAGATGAGGCATCACTGTCAAATATGAAAGGCACAGTAAGTTTGCCTCTGATAAAACAAAGTATTTGGATAAAATTAAGCAGGGGGAGGAACAAACAAAACTGAGTTTAGAAAGTAATTTCAGGCAGACTTTAAACTACTCCAGGAGCTTTAGAGTTTATCCACGAATAATCCCGTAACAAACATTGGTATTTCAGTCATCTGAAGGGGAAGAGTAACAAACTTACACCCAAAAGCAAAAAAGCTTCTAAAATTTCAGATGAATTAGAAGGGTTTAGGCTTTTGGTGGTGGGGTTTAAGAGTTTATGCAAGTCTTCAAGTAAGCAAGTGGGACTAACTTTAAGGGTTTACTTCAGCTAGTGACACTTCAGATTAATTCAGCTGACTCTGAAGAAGCTCGTTTTCTATTCACTCATCTTTGTCTTCACAAGGGCTTGGGTTACTCCATTTACCAAAGGCCAAGAAATCCAGAGTTTTGCTGAATGCACAGTCAACTCTCCATTGGTGTGTGCAGTTTTATTATTCAGTTCACCAGTGGCACCTTGTGATCAAAATTAAGTATTACAGCTTCAAATGTAACATCTCCCAGATGGAAATCTGTCAGTGAACAAACCCAAAACAACACTGGATATGGGTATCGCCATGAAAGACCAATTCAATTGCCTGCAGGTTGACAACTGCACTTCTTGTAGCCCAAATAAAACCTTCAATGACACTGTAACAATTTAGACAACACATTTAACACACACGGTGTTAATTGTCCCACTCATCTAATCACTACTGACTAGGTATGAAATGATGGTCATTCTATCTTATAAAAGAAACCAGGAACCTTCCATAGCGTCAATGTTCACATGAACCCAACCCTTACCAAGTCCACATGGAATCTCTACTTGAACCATTTCAACCCCTGTACAGACTCTCCCCTAAGTAAAATATGATATGCATAAACTGTGACATCTTAAAAACTGTTCCATGAAGTAAAAAGCCTCATTTGCTTCAGATTTTCAAATAACAGATGGAGAACTGCTATAAAAATCAAAGCACTAGAAATGGTCGTGTCTCATCAATAATGCTTTGACTTGTTTGTGAGCCACTACCAGACAGTAGCGAGGACAAGAGGAACTGTGAACAGAACTTCTTTTAGTTTTCTGACTAATCAAAACTACTCCATTTCCCAAACATAACCCATGAGCCAACCAATGTTTTACCTGCAAGTTGGTAAAACAAGTATTTCCCTCAGTGTCAGAGTCAGATGCCCAAAGAGTCCCACTCATTCTGCAACTACCACTAATTTGGTCTTGGATTTCTTTTATTATCCTCATTCTTGGGCTATGCTTCTCAGTACATACTTGACTGTGTAGGCAAAGGCTGCAAAACCAACTATAACAAACAAGTTCGCCAAAGCTCCACCTAAAAGTCCATGGTTACGGTTGGCCTGTTGGAGACCTGGATGATTGGCAGGTGCCAACGGTACATGCCCATTCAGAAGGGGTATTCCATTCTGCCCGTAGTGTGCTTCCCCATCAGGAACAACATCTGGTAAAGGGAGGGATGGAGGTCTGTTACTGAGCTCTTCTTGTGCTTTCTGTTTTTGTTTAATCTCCTGGAGAAAGAAGAAAGAAAACTTGAATAGCTGGAAGTGAAAGTGGTGAAGCTATCGGGCGCTTGGAGAAGATTTCAGAGCCCAAGTTCTAGGAAAAGGATATGGTACACTTCTTCACACTGCAGGTCTTTTAAACTAACTTAACTGCATTACATGCGTTTGGACAGTCTCTCCGGCTTCTTCCAGGAACTACTTAGTGACAATACAATCACTTGGCCAACGCACCTACAGTATCAGTGTTGTGCAGGGAAGTTATACATACCCTAAGAAGCTACCCCCGGTTATCATAAGTTAAGCAGGAACATCTACAGGAAACCAAATTATTGCATGGATTAATTCCCTTACCTCCACCACTTCAGGGAAGAGCTCACAGAAGACTTTATCTTTTAAATTAAATGCTAAGCTCTGTGCAGCAAGCTGTCTTTTCTGTGGAGGAAACAAAAATCATCAGCACTTGCATGCAAACAAAGTTGTTCACTATAAAAGACATTTCTAGACACAAGTTATGCTCTCATCTCTTCATCTTCTGGGGTTAGTGTTCTGTACAAGTCTGCACATTCATTTCTGGATACCAGAATGCCAGCTGCTGCCTGTAGTTTTAACTTCTAGGTTACATCCATCATTCCCTAAGCTGACAAAAGGCACAGCACAGGTTCTGGAGCTTACCGTGAACTCTGATGTCTCTATGCTGCCCAGTGTGGGGCCCTTTTCCACCATAAAGCTAAGAAGGCCCGTCAAGATTGTTGAGACTGACCAAGCTGGATTCCATGTATCCGGGTGGAAATCAGTGATTGAAAGACACAACCTTCAAAAAAATAAGACAGGCAGCGTGGTTTGGTTTTGCCATTAAAATTATTATACATTATACAGATTGCTAAGATGGTGTTACTTGCTTAAGTGTTAGAAGAAAATCCTTACCTTGTGTTACACTTAAACCTTCCATTAGGTGTAATCATATAAATACTAGGAGGTTTAAAAGGAAATTCTCTGGGGAATATTAGTTTCCCATGATAATAGCCACCTGCATTACACAGAGAGATGAATTACTTATTTTGCATGAAGATGAAGTCCTAAGCTGCTACTCAAAATTGGCCAAATAAACCCCTTTGTCTCCTTTTCCCCCCCCTCACACCAGAGAGATGAATGTCATCAACTTGTGCCTCTCAAACATAGGAATAACAATAATCCACATCTGCAGCTGATTTACTTTGGAGCAATCCTCCCCCATGTGGTATCACAAACTACTTTCTGTTGTCAAGCCCATAACACATTTAAGGAAAAGCAGCCAAAGTGTATCTAACACAATACAAATGGGGTCATTTCCCAGAAACACAGCTAACTGCAAATAACGAGCCTATGAGGAATCTGATTTCAAAAAGCATTTTGTGAGAGGCTCCAGAAGACATTGTGAAATATGTGACTACAACAAATTACAAAGGTTTTTCACATTCCTCACTTTCTCCAGAGAAATTCATAAAGAGAATGTGTCTCAGTTCACCCAGAACGTTTATTCAGTAACAAAATGGAACTTCGTTGAACTACCTTTTGACTGTCACACAGTATCTAAAATGAGTTATCTGCTCCAAGACCTTTACCATTTTCTTAACAGGAAGCTATCCATCCTCAGCTTAACTTTAACATGGTTTTATTAGATTCTCTGAAAACAGAAACCCCACTAATAGACAGCACTACTTTTCCACAAGCTATCACACGAGTCCCAGCTTTGAAACTGCACTAAGCTTTTAGAGCTCTTTACAGGAGTTATGTTTTGCCCACTCAAACAGACATGGAATTACTCAGGCACGCCAATCACAACCAAGCACATATACACTTCTGCTATAAGCAAACTTTTACCTTCATAAGGAGTCATCTCAGGTCCTCGTACAACATAGTGCCTAAGACAGAGAAGACATTTAAGCAGCATTAAAGCCATCATACAAGCAGCCAACAGTTCCTCTAGTAAAACATAGTTCAGTATCACTTCAAGTTTCATACTCCACCTCCCAAAACCCAGATTCCCATCCAATCTGTAGGAGTCAGGGAGCCAGAGTTGATGACCTGGAAAATCTTGTTCTCCCTACAAGAGAGAACATTTTAATTCTTACCATTCAAGGATATTAGACGGGAGGGGCTCTGCACAGATGTAAGGCACTGGATCCTTCTTAATTCGAAGGTAGTCTTGTTTAAGCCTCTGTGTTGCTGTTGTTGGTGCTCTCTTATTACTGTTGTTGCTCATCTAGTTGTTAAGAAATATATACAAAGACAATCTCAATACAGTCTCAACAGATACAGAGCCTCTATGCCTCACTGAACACAGACCCAGATATCTGCCAAAGCTACTTTACAGACTACTTATTCAAATATAAATTACCATAACTTCTACATTGCAGGAATCATGCAAAATCCTAACCAGGACACGAACCAACACACTCCTTGGAGACTCTGGTATGGGCAAAATGAGGAAATAGTCCCTCCAGAACAGCACTGTTTAAATACCAGGAAATATAGTGCACTACAGAACTCACCTGAACTCTTAATAACCAGTCTTCTATTTAGGCTGAACATACACCACTGTTCTACAGGTCTTAGTCTGAGTAATCAATTTCCTTATTCCATGTTAATATCTACAATATACATCTGCTCATGTTTTAAATTCTTTTGGTGTTTCTACACATCCATTATTTGAAATAAATAACAAACCCCCACAATAACCTCATTCCTGCCTTTGAGGTGAAGGATTTTACATCAAACCTGCTGCCTGCTTAAGACTCAGTTGAGTTTACAGAAGGGAACTTCTGAGCCAGATTATTCTCTTCCAGAGAAACAAAGACCTCATCCAAACCAGTCAAGTCCATGTGAAGAAAGGAAATTCCATGCTGCTTACCAGGCAAAGCAAGCATTAGCCCTTACAATGCACCTACAGAACACACACCAATTAGCAACCGCCGTTTAATTCACTTTCCCCCTTAGAAACTTAGCAAGTTACTATGGAAATCCAAGCAAGAACAAAAAGGATATTTAACAAACAGCTTGTGCAAAGAGATAAGTTACTGCTTACAACAGGAGAGCAGCACTGGGCACAATAAATATGTTGAATGGCTGGGACCCTTTCAATTCATTTGCTTTGAACACAGACAAGTAGAGTTTATTAAAGTAATATTTAAACCAAGAGGGAAAATTTTATGGGGTCAAATATTCAAACCCTCCTCAACATTAATGAGTTTAGTCTGGCTCTGGTCAGAATTACTGTAAATCCTTGTTTGTATTAATACAATACATACAGTATTTTGAGTTAAATACACACGGGTTTAAGCCATCTCTTGAAATCGTAAAATTAAGGATTTTTCTCTAAAGAAGCGTGCTTTGACTTTAAAACAGATTCAATCACGAAGCTTTAATAATACAATTACTTGCTCTGAAGTCCAGCAACAGCGCCCTTCACTACGCACTGGAAAAGAGAGCTCTTGGACCAGTTCTTGGGATTTTAACACCCCTCAAAGCCTTATCTGAAAGACCGTATCTTAAACACAGACAATCAGCGGCAGCATTTACAGAAGCCACCACCACAAAGCCATTCCCCATCTCGACAGCCCAATACACCGGCAGCGAGCGAGGCAGCACCGCGTTCAGGCCTCCCCGCACCGCACGGATCAGGGAGCCAACACAAGGGCACCGGCCCCACCAACGGCAGCAGCTCCCGCTCCGCGCCCCAGGGGACGAGCAGCGCCTACAAGAGCCGAAGGAGCGAGAGGACAGGCGGGGAGCCCACGGCTACCGCCGCGGCGAGAGCAGCACGGCGGGAGGAAGCAGCCGGCGCAGGCCCCACTCACCTCTCGGCGCTAGAGCAGGCCCCTCCGATGCCGGGACGCCCCGCCTGCCCGCAGCCGGCGGCCGAGCGAGCGGGGGAAGAAGGGAGGCACAGAGGAGCGCGGGGAGCGGGAAGGAAGGGACGGCCACAGGGACACAGCACGGCCGCGACCCCCCCGCCTCCCACT
>JAOEHX010046569.1:59796-72629 GCA_025448015.1 Bolborhynchus lineola | reverse complement strand
TAACCCAGCCTCTAATGCCAGCTATTTTTAAGAGCTGTTTGTTGTTTTGATTTCTTTCCAGGGTTGTAAAATTTTCCAAGGATATGCATTACAGAGTACTTTCCACTGTGCTGAGTAGTGCTTAATGACTAATAGTCATTAAGGTGCTAATAGTACTGATTTGCTTTTAATGGGTTCCAAAGTACCTTGAGTGTTTACTTTGTTGAAGATGCTGTGGGAAGGAGGTGAAGTAGATTTAACAGGACGGTACAAGACTGGGGCTAGTCTGGGCTTTTCCCTGCATGTCATCTTGGATGAGAACATGTACGTAGGTGACAACTGCACCTCAGAACCATGCTGCTTCTGAGGTAGTGATGGGGAAACCATTTATAAAAAACAACAAACCAAACAAACAAAAAAAAGAAACCAACAAAACCTACAATCTGCTTGAAACTCAGGCAACAGCCTAGTGGTAGAGTCAGAAGACTGAGAGGTTGTGGCACTCCTACTTTGTCTTTTCCCTCAAAACCAATCAGACCAACCTGGACAACCTGCATACCAGTCAACCTCTTGGTGACATTTTTCCAGCAGCTGAAAGGGCACAGCTGATTATCACCAAATCACAGTTTGGTGATAAGCAACCCAAGATCTGCAGCTGCTGTCTGGAAAACCCTCAAGGGTGTTTCTTAGGTCATTAGTTCAGGTGAATATTTGCTGGAAGAAAAACAGGTGACTGGGTGTCTCTTGAACTAGTGGTGACATACTTCACAGAGAAATCTCTGACAAGAGGCTGTGAGCACGTAAACTAGCAATTTTCAGGAAGGTCTGGGTTTGGACTGTAACCTCTCATCCTAACAGGATAACAGGAATATGGTGTTCAAATAATACAGTCTCCTGAAAAATTCCAGGTCAGACTTTAACCTGTACCTAGCACTGTCAAATTACAGTACAGCACCATCAAACAAAAGTTCATTACTCATAAACCATCCATTTAATGGGAAATTGAGAGTTTGCCTGTTATAAAATCAGGCTGGTAGGAACAGAGAGAGATGAATGAAGCTAAATAAAAAAGATATGACTTAAAGTCCATGAAATGCTGCTACTTACTGAAAACGACACATCATGAAACTGGGTTGGAAAGAAGCCGTCAACAGCAGCATTGGTGTCACATGAGTCTTCTGAGGTTGTGACCACAGATGGATGTGTACTGTGACCACCTTGTTCAGATTCCACAGAGGGTT
This sequence comes from Bolborhynchus lineola, assembly GCA_025448015.1. Classification (NCBI taxonomy): domain Eukaryota; kingdom Metazoa; phylum Chordata; class Aves; order Psittaciformes; family Psittacidae; genus Bolborhynchus; species Bolborhynchus lineola. Next base: position 71,409 of record JAOEHX010046569.1, on the reverse strand, counting down.
TGGGGAAGAGCACTGAATTCACTGCCTCCTTGGGGAGTTCTGTTTCAAAAGCAGAACTATTATGGGACATATGATTTCCAGAGGATTATGTTGTCAGAACAAATAACTATCTGCTGGCAGTACTGGTATTGGTATTTTAAAGACAGTGTGTAAAACACTAGCAGGGCAAGGGGCCATCAGAAAGCAAAAGCTGCTGGTAAGTTATGCTGATAAGTGCTAGTAGTGTGTTAGCTGGGAAAGGAAGATGTGGCAAAGTGGTAGAAGTGCAAGTTCCCAGGCAGAGATGCTGGGAATGGTCCCTGAAGAAGGACAATTTCTCTGTGCCCAGAGTGATTCAACACTGCTGTCTCAATGGCCTGTCTTACTTCATCCTATATGACTTCCCAAAAGAGAAATGGAGATCCTCTCTAATGGAATTGCCCTTCCCAGAAGAGGTTGTAATTCCCTGTAGTTTTCTCTGCCGAGCAATTTCTGATTCTGGTTGATCTCAGTAGGAGGATTTTTCTTTTACTGGAGGAAGGAAAAGGGGTGGGGAACAAACAAACATAAAAGGCTTCTTTTCTGCTCTTAGCTAGAGTAGTTTATGAAAACATTACTTGTCTTCAAAGTGCTGTATCATAAAGAAAGCATGGACTGTGTGAGAAATTTCTGTTTGCAAGGTGCTTCACAGGCTACTTCATCACACAACATTACCCAAGTTAGCTGCTTGGAATCTCAGCACCAGCATGGGACATGTGAGGCAAAAATGCAGTTTGTGCATGCCTCTGACCTCCACTGGGGGGAAGGTTTGAGAAGATGGTTTCGCGCACGTGTATTCCCATGCACGGATTGCACAAAAGCTGCTGCTTTTATAGTCACACTGTTGATAGTTTGTTTCTGCAATTGCTGCAGAAATCTTGCTTGTCTGGACCCCAGCACGTCCCTGGAGTACTGGCTTTGTGAAAGGAGCAAAGCTTGTTGATTTACAGCTTGTAGACTGGCCAGCTATAGCCCCGAGCTTGCAGGAATGGGGACAGAGCTGTTTTCCTATCTTTATGCCTTTTTCTCATAAAAATATTTTCTCTCTGGGAGTGGAGAAAGGACAGTCCCTCCTTTGGCACTTCTGTGAGAGAGTAAGGGTGGGGAGGGGTTGGGGATCCTGTCTTCTCTTGCAACTTTATTCCCTGCTCTCCTTCACCCCAGCCATGAGGTGACCACAAAACCTGGCCTGAAGTAAATTTAGGAATCAAGTAATTGGTCTTGATCCTTGTACTTAAAAGTAAATGTTTTCCTAAATTAAAATAAATATTTAAGATATTTCTTTTTGCTTGTCCACTTTTCATATTAAAGAACTGCTGCTCCTGGAGGTTCCAACCAGCTCAGTTATGGAAAGAGGTAGTTTCTTTTTCCCCATAGCCCAGAAATGTTTTGTCAAAATAGGATTATCTATGTATTTGGTAATGTCATCCCTTGTGACTAATACAAAAGGAATTCAAGCCTCAGTTAAAACAAAAGCCATCAACTAGGCAGATTCTGTGTGATCATTGTTCTCCCCTCGCACTCACACAGCTTAGTGTACCTGTACAGCAAAAGAGGACCCAAACTCGTATCACCAGCAGAAAACGTTAAATACAGCTTCACAGGAAAGTCCCCACAAATAGTCTGTGGTTATTGAGCTCAGCTGCAGAGTCACATGTAGAAAGGTTTCTTATGTAAGTATGGGTTTCAGGCTTCAGTCTCATGGGTGCATTAATAAACCTGACATTGTCAAAAATTGAAATAACACGGTTTCATGCTTTGGATTGGTATTGTGTCCTCCAAACAATTACAGATTTATTTAGTTTTGCTTGTGTCCTGGGTTCAGCAGTAGCAGTTATTTTTTTCTCCTTCTTAGTAGCTGGTGCAGTGCTGTGGTTTTGACTCTCAGCACGGGAACAGCACCGATAACACCAGTGGTTTTAGTTACTGCTCAGATGTTTGGTCTGACCAAGGACTTTCTGAGCCTCATGCTCTGCCAGGGAGCAGGAGAAGCCGGGAGGAAGCAGAGGCAGGACTCCTGATCCAAACTGACCAAAGAGGTTTTCCATACCGCAGCACATCGTGCCCAGGATGTAAAAACTGGGGGAAGAGACCTGGGAGAGTTAGTCCATTGTTCGGTCAGGCTGGATATCAGTTGGCAGGTGGTGAGCAGTTGTATTCTCTTCCTGTGTTGTTTCCTTGGTGGTAGCAGCAGTGGTCTCTGTTATACCCTAGTTACTGGACTGTTCTTAACCTGTGGGAGTTACTTCTTTCAACTTTTCTCCCCATCCCCCTGGGAGCAGGGGAGGAAGGGGTGGGGGGAACTCACTAATTTTGCGGCTGATTTATGGCTGGGCTTAAACCACGACAGCTTGGAAGACTCCAACTTTGGTGAAGTGAGCCCTCACTTGAAAACGTTTGTGCCTATGAATGTTACAACAGCTGCAAATCCAAACAGTAGTGCTCATATGGGAACATCTGACAGCTGGTTTTCTCCTGATGTTTGGAAGAAACACCTGCAATCTGCTGAGTTCTGGACTTAAATCTCTCCATCATCCTTACTGTATCCTCTGCAACACTTGCATAAGGTCTTTGAAAAAATGTCAGTGATTCCTAAAGCGTGTACTGATGACACTGTATCCTCAACGTAGCTGTGTCAGAAAAGACTAGGAATGCAAAAGTATAAAGCATTGTATTGGAGTAACTCTTAAATGACCAAACTGAGCATGGGAGAATATTTTAACAGATCATGACATTCATGTATGATCACAAACCACTTGTGTAGACCCTTCTCTGCACAGTCAGCTACTGAGAAGGTGAATGGGAATGTTGCAAAGGGACTAGACTTCCTCATACAAATGTGGGGCACGGCTGCATAATAAACGTGGAAATAAAAAAAAGTTTCTTGTCAAAACAGCTAGGTTAGTTTTAAACCTTTCAATGCATGATTTTGGATCCACTCATTTGGAAAGCACTGCATTAGGGAGCAGTTAGGGGGCAGTAGGTGGAGGAGTAGACATAATATAGGGAAGGAAGAGAGAGATGGGGGGAAAATGCTTCTGGTGAATATTTGGGATTTAGTTTGAAAAGCAATGTTTTTGCCCAGCTCAGATTGCAGTAAGAACAGGATATGTGTGGCAGCCCAAATGTGTTGCAGATTTTATTAAATCCATTAAAATCTCTCACAAAGATAACTTGTAATTAAACATCAGATTTTAGCTTTTATTTCATTTTGAAGATTTTTATTTAAAATCGATATCCTGCTATCTACTGCTGATGTAAAAGCCAGAACTGCTACTGTGATGTGAGACTCTGATGCCTGATCACCATCAAATGTTGCCCTGAAATTTCTGCACCAAGAAATTCCTGCACCACAGCTCCAGGCTTATCACTAATGTCAGGATGTAATAGCATTTGTTAATTTTAAGGACTTTAATTTCATTACTTATTGCCATATTCCTTTCACTTTAATATTAACAGTGCTTGTCATTCTAGGTTTGAAAGTTGACAAAAGCATTTATAACCATGACAAGCAACTCCACAAATCCAGGAGGAAAATCCTGACATTTTAATGATGACCATGTTGAACACCATCTTTTCCAAATCTTACAGTAAGCCTACCTTCAGATTAGCATGCAAGAACCTCATTCTTGAACCTCTGTACTCTTTATATGCATACACTGTATTTATAAACTCCACATTTCAACAAAACTTTCGTCTTTGCCTCAGTACAAGCCATCTTGTGTGTTTGGTGGGGGAGGTGTGTTATATATACAGGAGCAAAGTGTATTCCATCAGCTGTAAGCAAAAAAACTCAGACAAGTGCTTGAAAGTTTTAAAGATGGGTATTTTTTCCACCAAGGAATGTTTTCCTTCTCAAAAGCAAGGTTACTTTTCCTGTTTGCATTGGGAATTTACCACTGACTTCAGTGGAAACAGGATTGAGTTCAATAGTTTGCAGTGTTGAAAAATTCTGGAAACTTTGATGTGATGAAGTAACTGCAAGCTAATCTTCATAATTTGTTGGGAAGACAGACGCTACTGTTCTTGCCCAAAGGATGCAGTATATTTGGCACCCTCTTTCTGCTACATTTTTGTTTCTTGTGTGCATTTATATCTTTGACTGGCTAGGCAGGCTGTTTGAATAGAGGGTAGGGCACAGGGATGCTCTCCACTTCTGCAGAATAACACATTCCCTCAAAGGCACCAAGTCCCATCTCCTGCTCTCCTTCTGTTTTGCATTTGTTCTGCTAATTTTGACATTATAAATAAGAGAGGGAGATTAAACCCAGAAGTAGGATATGCCCACTGAATCCATCTGTCCAATTAGGATAAAAGTAGAGATTATTCATTTAGATTTAGGAACTTGGAGTCCTATTGAGCTTTGTGAAGGCTGCACAGGAGGGGTATCTTCAGCTTTTTACAGAAGTGATACAGGTTGAAAACCTATATCCACTGGTTGGTTTCTGAACTATATCCAGACAGAGCACGAGGCAGTGAGGGGTACCTCCCCTCCAAGAGCAGCTGTTTGTTATTTTGTTATTTGGCTTCCACACAGTCAAATAAATTTGTAAGGTGCAGAGCAGTGGTTATGGGCTTAAACTGCTGTTTCCAAAATTAAGCACCTAATATCTTTCTAACTGATGAGGAATGGAGGTGGACTGGAGTCAATCTATTCAAAGGGAGAGGGAGAGAGGAGAAAAGAAAAAAATCTGCACTGATGGACAACATAAAGGGGAGAGTAGACAGATATCTCTGAGATCTGATGCAGATAAAAGGTGATCCTGCCTCACAGTCAGTGGTCTCAGAAAGTTAATTCTCACCTGGGAATTGCATTACTTTGATAAAGATTTTCATTTTGATTTTAGCTAGACTGTCTTAAGGAAAAAGAGAAAACCACACAAAACCAACAACCACCAGGTCTATTCTCAATTTGACAATTATTTGATAACTTACATTATTTATTTATTTTAGTAAAAGAGATGTTAGTAATAAATAATTATTAACCCATTAGCATATACTCTCTCACTCTGTCTCGGAAATTTAGTATTATGTGGAGACAGCAACAGACAATATTTAATTAACCGATAAAATATAACCTCTCTACAATTTTGTTATGACCAGTAAAGAAGTCTGTGTAATAGCCTTAGTTTTCCAGATTTCTACTCATGTTTGAAATTACAAAGACTCGGCAGAGAGAAGCAGTCTGACTCCATGTTTTTTTCACTGGTGTCATTGTGGCAGAAGCCCACCTGGCACCAGTTGCTCTTCCTGGGTATGGCTGGCTTCCTGCCATATGAGAGGGAGATTATAGGAGGTACTTTTTAAATGAAGAAATAGTTGAAAAAGAAGCATTATTTGATAGTGCTTAATCCTGCCAGATGTTTTGTGTAATCACCAAAATACTTGGGATGGAATTTTTCATGGAACTATGAGAAACCAATTTAGAAGTGTACCATAAACCACCCAAACCAAGAATCATAGGAGGAGCCTCAGACTCCTCCTTTGTTTCAAATAATTGATGTTTACAACTGTAAATTTTGGGTTAGTTTGTTTGTTTTCATTTTTCATCTATGGTTTTGTGTGTGTTTAGAGAGATTTCCCTCAAAAATACATTCTGTTTTCATACTCATATATAATGATTTTCTATTTTTATATATATATTCATATATAGGAAATATATATATTATATTCAGACCAATGTTACAACCCTTATGTTACAACTATAACACCCATAGGTAAATTAAACATGGCAGGTTTTAGTACTGTGTAGAATACCCATATTTATCAGATGATAGTGAGTTCTGGGAAACAAGAGATGCACTTTGCCTCCTGGTGCTACCCTGTTGAAGATGCTCCTAGGTGCTGATAGGAGCTGCAGAGCAAAGGACAGCGAGATGATGCCTTAATGAGTTAATTAATTATGAAGACTTAAACTGATCAGAGATAGTGACATAACACCTAATTTACCTGTGCTGGTGTGTAGTGGCACTGAGGGATCTTTGAGAGAGCAGCCCAGCAAGAGCTGTCTGATCTGGCCACTTGCAGGGAACAGGATATCCCAGAGACACAAAAACGTTTTGTTTCAGCCTGTTTCTAATGTCTCTTGTTCTCTGTGGTGCACTTTTATGGGTTAGATGCCTTCTGGGTCTTCTCTTATGCAGTTTATCTTACATGCAGGAAATTGACAAATATTGAACATTGATTATTAATTTCTAATTAATGCAAAGTCTTTTATAAATGTTTTATAAACTACGTAGCCAATAGCAACACCATCTTTCTAAAAGAGGGCACACAAGAAATCTGTTCTCACCTGTGAATATGAAATGAAGTACCTTTTGTTTATTCTTTTAATATAATGATTTCTAGTTCCTTATTGGAATGACCTACATAAATCCAGGTTTTGACACCAACGTGATGCAAGAAGGAGAGAGAAGTAGCTTGCAGATCCGGCTGGAAGTTTGTTACAGTGGGATAATACTTATACAGAATAAACTCAGCTTCACTGGCAATCCTGCGTTCAATGTAGATGGGGGATGGAGAGTGGGAAGCTGTGTGGATTGAACCTGATATAATATCTGAAATGCTGACCCAGCAGGATGGGATTCCAGGGAACATTACTACGAGCACAAGAGGAGCTGTAAAATTTTTCTGTTGATTCAGGGCCAAGACTGCTTCGAGAAAAAGGTGGAAATGTTCCACCTGTGCCTCCGCCAGTGCCAAACATTTCCTCAGACACACACGATGATCTGGCTGCTCTTAAACATTTGTTTAAACTATTTAACTTAGAGAAAACAAGCCTTCAAGTTGGAAAGAACTGTTTTGTCTTAACCTACTCAATTAAGGTGGGAGAACAGAGCACTGTGCTTATTTTATTCATGTTTATTGAAGCTTCACTTAGGAGAACAGCAACATGCCCATGTGAATACACCAGAAGTTGTGTATTTACTGTTCCTATGCATTCTTGTGTTTTTCTGAAAAGATATCATAAGCACTGACTAGATCTAAGAGGGGAAGTGTATGGCTCCATTGTACCTTCTGGAAATGGAAGCCTTCTGAAATGGAAACCTCAGATATCAGTCAAAGTGGGGATACAAGCTCTTCATCATTTCAGTATACATTTTCCTAGAATTTGCTCTATTATTTCACCTTTTGGTCTTTAAAGTTTGTATTTTTTTCCCCTTGTCCTTCTTCCACCCCATTTCACCAATACTTGAAAATTATTTTATTATCATATATATTTATATTATTATATTAATAACAATTTTAAAGTAGAAAATGCCTACAATTTAATTGATTGCTGCAAACAGCATAACTGCATGAAAGCTTTTAGAAGTCTTTTTAACTCTCTATGCACTTTTTATACTCGTTCTGCTCTTTTTTTCTTTTGCTGGGGCAAAGAGAAGACACAGTTGGTTTTACTTTCAGGTTGGCATACTGAGGAGATACAAATTAATTTTATGAAATAATATACATTAATCACTGGAGCTGGAAGCAATGCTTGGGACGAGTGAGTACAGAGGTGGACCATTTTTACCTTTCTGTCCTTGAAGCAGTCTGTTTTGGCTCAAGTTAGGATAGTTTTTGAGCTCTCCTGTGCTACCTACCACCTACGTTTTAAATGCTCTGTTAATCTCAAACTAGTATAAATAAAGACTAATGTGCTTTCAGCTATCCTTAAGATGAGTTTGGACTCATGTCAGTTGATGTTTTAAATGACTTGCCTGAGGACAGAAAAATAAAATCAGTGTTAGAAAAAAATCATTTTCCCAATCCTGTGCTCGGGGTGCTGCAGAACGATTTGGCCTTTCCTTTGCACACTGGCAGGCTGGCTCCTGCAGACGTTGCCAAATTTCCAAATACTTTGACTCCAGTTCATAAAAACTTCTTACTTCTCTTGGGAGAGAAAATTGGAAGGCAAGAGTTTTATTAGACCGGTTCGGAAAGCCGACACACTTTACAGCAAAGAGTCTCTCGTTTCTCTTGGTTGTGGTTGTTGTCTTTTCCCTTCTTTTACAAGCAATTCTGTGAAAGGAGGCACTTAGCTGCTGTCAGTCATGCAATGTAGTGCTGGAGCTGGTTCACAGCAAGTGAGGTACCTCAAGAAGTGGCATTTCTCCATGGCTGTATCTCCTCAGGTATGGGGAAGAATTGATTCCCTTTCATTTGAATTTAACCCAGTCTCAGTTGTTTTACTTTTCACTGTGTGTATCTGTTCTGGCACTGATGTTTTCTGAAGAGGGATACCTTTTAACATACGTACTTTTAAGTCTAAGTACCATTTTAGAATGGTTACTTCTGCTTCATATATATTTTTACTAAGGTAATACACATGTAATTGCAATTCTATCTGTTTGTCCATCTATCTGTCACACAGGGCATGTAGTTTAAATGTTTCCACAGGTTTCATAACAGATTTTTTTTACAATAGGTGCTATGTACTGTTCTTCACAGCATTACAGGAACTTGGCACCATGCTTACATGTAACATGTTTGCATGCATTGCTTGCACGACCGAAGAAGGTCCTTACGTGGAGTGTTTCAAATGTTTCTATACTAATTAGACAAGGGGTGTACAGTGCAGGAGTGTTTCTCAGGTAAGTGGTGTGTTTTTACTCTTGATGAAACCAACTGTCACTGCTGGCTCCATGTGTTTCCCAAGATTTGTTTCTCATGCAACTCAATTAGCTCTCTAGCTGAGGGCCACTCTTCTGGATAGTCACAGGTTGCTGTTTCAGCTGTGCCGTGTTCTTTTCTTACTATTTTGGGAATTGGTAGGTGGAGTGTTTCCTACAGCAAACTGCACTGGTTTGTATCAAAAGATGTCTACTTTATTAGTAAGTTTTTAATGCTTTTCCTCAAGTACTTGTGATGTGAATAAGAAGGTGCCATTTTTTAGTCAGCACTTTAGTATATGAACCATGCTGTTCATGTGAGGGAGAAATTAGCAAGATCATAATCAGCAACAGTAGTAAGAGATTTTGCAGAGAAAAACACTAGCTGACCTTGGTTAGGTGACTGCCTTACTCAAGAAGAGAAGTGGTGGGAGCAAGTTCAGCCAGGAGAAAGTGGTAATCTGATGTCACCCTGTGCTCCTGCCAGCAGCTTTACTTTTAGACCAAGGCTCAGATTTAGTCTGTGTTTTCTTCATATGTTTGGTTTCCTAATGATGTAAAAGATTTTTGGTGAAGTCACCAAAGTCACTTAATGTGAGTTTTGGGAATTGTGCTTCTCTGCCCACAAAGTGCCTCTTCTAGCTCTACTAGGAAAGTTTTATTGAACGAGTATTGTTCTTGGGTTTATAAATAGCAGCAAGTTCTAAAAGGTTGGTTTTGTCACAATATTTCTAGATCAAGTGTGCAGCTCTGCAAAACTATTTGGATGGTTTGCTTTAATGGAAAAATATCTTCTGGAGGCTGGAAAGAAATAGGTCTGCTATTCCTGCACTTCTACTAGTCTGCACATGGCCAGCAAGATGGGGTGAACTGTGTCGCTGAGTGTGGTTCCACTGTTGAAGACATGTTGCCAGCACCCCCAGGTTCTGGTAAAGGGTCGCAGGGCTTTGGGAATAAGGGCTTTTGGGAATAAGAGCTGCTGAGAAGCAGCAGACTGACCCTTGAGCTGTGTTAACAGATGATCATTCAATCCCACAGGAGATTTCAAGAACATGAGTACTGTTTCCATTCCAGCTCTCAGCCTTCAAAATGACATTTTTCTCCACAAAAGGAAATAAAGCTTGGAAGCAATCTGGGGTTAGCTCCAGAGCCACAGAACAGAGACACCCTGGCCACAGGCTTTGTCAGCACAGGACACTGGCATGCCAGGCTATGCATGGGCTATCCACCACCGAGGACTCCGCAACTCACCAGAAACAGCAGACTGTTTCCTGTGAGTGAAACCTCCTTTACCAGACCCACTATAACAAACCTCTGGTTTGGCTTGGCTGAGATACCCCAGTTTGTCCAAGTTACTAGCTGATCCTGCTGCTTTGGCATTTGGCTGAATAGCTGAATGATCTCAGCTGACCCCAAGTTTGAGTTGATCAGAGTCTGGTTTTCACTTCTCTGCCTGTGCCTGTCTGCTGTAAGAGGAGCAGGGATCCGGATGGAGATGCAAGGGGTGGAGGCCAATCTTTCATAAGGGAAGGTGCACAGCTCTCACTGGAAACAGCTCTGCTTCCTTCATGGCATCTGCATCCAGGCTGGCTGGGGAAGGAACCCTGTTTCTGCTTGCCATGCTGTACAGCACAGTGTGCTGTATGGGATATTCCATCATCCTTCCCCATATAACAGTACTCCATGTTGTGTACAGGCTTCTAAAATGTCATCAGTTCCATCTTTATCAAACTGAGACATGATGGAGTACTTTACAGTGAGTATTTTCCTCCATTTTGTTCAAATGCTTCTACAGAGCATGCAATAGGAAGCACTAGTTAGACTTCAGTGACCACTGCTGTAGCTGGAGGATAGCAATTCTCCTACCAGATGTGTAATTCAATTGTTCTTTCTGAGACTGAAGCTGTTGTATAAGCTTGTCATGTCCACATGAATGAAACTTTATCTTAGGGCTTCTGTTATGTAAAAACATAGCATACAGTCTGATAAGAAAATTACAAAAAAAGCTGATTTTAAGAAACATCCTTCCTTCTTTCTTTGTCCCTGCCTCCAGAAGACATAAACATACCTTTTTGTAACTGTTCTGCATATTCCTCCTTTAACACAAAGTTTTACAAAGGATGTGATCCCCCAGACAGGTGCTGAGGTCACACTTTTGGCCTTGAGAGGTACTGCACACTTGTAATTTCTCCTTATATTAATCCACATGTAATTGTAGGGGTTAGCACTTTTTTAGAAGAGAATCTGAACACTCAGCATCTCACCGTTTTCTATTTTGTCCGTCATCTAAGTTCGTACCTTTGAAGTTACTGCTGCAATTAGAAGAAGGATCATGCCAATCTATTCCATTTTAAAACCATTTTCAGGTCACCAGTTCCTAATAATTGTTTTCTTATTTCTTATGATGATTTAGGTGAAAGTAATGTTTGGTGCTTATAATTTTTTAAGCATTTGCTTTTCCACGGGTTGTTTTGTAGTTTGATGCATTCCTCACAGCACAGTAGGTGGTGATATTCTGGAAGCCCCAGTAATATTTGTGAAATATTTTTGTGCAAAAACCTTAAAAGGAAGCATTACTAATCTTCCTCATGTACTAGTTTGATTGGTTTTCATAGAATTAATGTTTCATTTCAGTTGATTGCCAGGCTCTTTCTCTTTTGTTTAATCATGAGCAAAACACAATTCAGCCAGCACACCTTCATTTCAAAACTGATTTTGTATTGCTTGGAGCTTTCAAAGGCCAGTATGACTTCTTGTAGCCACTGATTTTGCCGCTGTAGGTGCTATCCATTCTTTTTTTTTCCTTCCATATTTGCAGGGGGCCGAGGAGCATTCCTCGAAAAATACCTTTATTATCCTTACCTTGCGACTGAATGGCGGTAGAGTTGGGGGTACGCGGAGGAGAAGGGGGTGCGCCTCCTGTTATGGAAGCATGGCCCGGTCAGCTGACTGGGGACTGCCGCGGGGGTCGGGGGACCAGGTTGGGGATCTGGGCTGCGCT
>JAOEHX010046569.1:12611-41078 GCA_025448015.1 Bolborhynchus lineola | reverse complement strand
CACTATCAATGGGACTGCATCATGAAACAGCTACCAGATCTCAGGAATTAACCTCTAAAAGAAACTTATTAGATAGTGTCCTTTTTATTGAGAGCAACAGTGACAGGTATCTATCTTCTAGCTCAGAAATACACTGACTAGTGTACTTTCAGAATAGTTTTATATTCTTTATTTTTATGATGATGTATAAAGAATATTATAATTTTAGAAATCATATTTTGAAGTCAGGAATTTGTTTTTTATAAAGGCAGAAATCAAAGTAGAATCCTCAGCAATTTACTGCCTTCAGAAAAGCAAACAAATTTCATCTTGCCTCTTAAAAAATGTTTAGAGAGAGAAAAATAATCACAGTAAGAGAGAATTATGTATGACCACTTCCTTAGTATTTCTTTTCAGAGGCACAACTGAACATATATGTATATGTGACTTTTGTAGATTACACATAGAGGACTGTTGTGGAATTGTGTCTATGCACTCATGCATACTGATTAAACATTTCCTAAAGCCTACTGATAGACAAAGGATGGGGCTTATGGCTACTCCGGAGGATATTAGTTATGCAAACAGATTGAATTTCACTAAGAGGAGGGACAGATGAATATTTGGCCCGATCAAACTGTCTGTGTTAGTTAAATACTTGGATGTTGATTCTGGATTCCTTCTGTAGCACCATTTTCATACAAATCTCATTTTTACAGAAAAACAAAAAAGTTTTGAAAATGATACAAATTCATCTCGGGTGTAACTCACTCTACTTAAGTAGAGTACATGGCCATTTCTGTCCTCCTGTATGGTTCTGTAGAGCACTGAAGTGCAGCTCGTCTCTTGTTGGGCCATGCATGCCATCAGCATCATGGAAGTGTGATTAGCTGTGCGCATGACTCAAGATCTGCTGGTGATCTTGAGTCCCAAGTAGGTGCAACAGTAAGATTTCTTTTCATAGTGTTCAGCTTTTCTCTGTCATTCCTTTCTTCTTGAAAATTGCTCTGAGCATTTTATAATACATTTTAATAATTCTATTTTTTTAAAAATACCAGTTTCATCAGGAAATCACAATATTTTAATGGAGGAAAGCCATCTGTGAAAAAGCTAGGCGTATTAAAGGTGGAGGCCAAGACTTTTAGTTATCTCTGGTTAACAAATGTCAGATTCTGAATCCAGATTCCAAAATAAAAACACTTTAAATTTCTATTGACCACACATTATTTTGAAAAAATAGTAACTATAGATTGTCAAGCAGAACATATTCAAAGAATTTACAAATAGATTTCATAAATACAATCTAGTGGGTAAGTGAAAACACTTGGTCCTAGGGTGTATCTACAGTAGTGTTTTTGTTCGAATGAGAAGCACACTTCTGAAGTGAATCTTGAAGTTATTCTTGCTTTATTCCTGCTTACTTTGGAATGGTTACTGCCATGGAGCAGTCATGGAGCTCGTGAACTGAATCTCTTTAGATGTAGCATAACAGGAGAGTGTGCATCAGGACCACAACAGGAGATCCCTAGGTGGAAATGAGCCATTGGTCATCAGGTCGGTGGGACCAGACCAGTGCTTGTACAAATGAAACACTTCTGATGCTGAATAGTGAGAATATCCAGGGCACATACTTTTCCTTTTTCACACTTTTCATGGAAAAAAAAAAAAAAAAAGTCCCCCAAAACTGAATGACTCTCTGAGCAATGAGAAACTTATTTTTGCAGATGTCCCTATATGCTGCCTTTGGCTTCCAGGTAGCTCAGGCATAGTCCTCCGCCTGATAGCTTGCATGAGGAAGCTTTTCATTTGAAATGAATCAAAGGGCTTGTTTGGGTAGTGATTGCAAGGCCTGGGTGTTAGCGCAAGATAGCTAGCATAAGAGAACTCAAAATCAGTCATAGGTAAATTGTTTAAGACTTTATGTCTTTTCTTTCTCTTTACATAATATTCATACTACTTTCCAAGAACCTTGGATAATGAGAGACAGCATATTTTCATTGACTGCTCTTGATCAAACTGCACTTCATGACATGTAAATTGTGCAAGAGATAAGATTGTAATCTTGTGTTCATCTCATAGGTAGAATAAGGACATGGGTAAGTAATTTCTCTGTATGCTGCATTTACCAATGGAGAACAGAGATTCACTGTGATAACAGGGCATCCAGCCAGGGTTAGGACTTTCTGTTTAATCTTCCTTTGTTTTATATCTCATCTCTTGCAACTTCTTCCTGAGGGAAGAGTTTGTGTCTTCCTACATGTCCCTACGATGCCTTCTGTTATGAGATTTTCTCTGATGCCTCCAGGAAATCCTGGAGAAGTAACTCATAATAACATTATACTTGCTAAGAAATGAAACAAAATAAGATGATTTCTCAATACCTGGGAATAATAGTGTTAAGATTACCCAGATTACAACCAATATCAGGCACTGAGTTAGTTTTGTGATTCTGATGGAGTACATCATTCCTCAGCTTCAAGCTGCCTACCTGGCTAAGCAGTGGCTCCTGAAAATACTTTAAACTTCTGCACATTTTCTCTCCTGTGTATTTTTTGATAGTGTAACCATTATAAGGCTAATAGGTCAATTTTGAAAATAACAATATGCAGAGCAGATGAAAGGGCTTGCTTGGAAGTAATTATAGAATCACAGAATAGTTTTGGTTGGAAGGGACCTTAAAGATCATCTACTTCCAACCCCCTGTCACGGGCAGGGACACCGCCCGCTGGACTATGAATAGCAGGCAACTGACTTTCTTCACATCAGCTACATTTGCAGGATGGCTCCACAGTGGTCCTGGAATGGTGGACCCTGATTGTTCTTTGCATGGGAGAGCATACATCATAGCCTATCTGCAAACTTCTACAGCTGTGTATGCATTGACCTGTTTTGCTGCTTTGAGCTTCAGGCTGTGGTATGTGCCTTAGGCTTACTACCCTGGGGATTTTTACTTTTCTCACATAGAGCAGTTAGCCAGGAGCTTTCTCAGAAGTAGCTTTCTTAGGAAAAAAGCATTCCACTTACTAGCCCAGACTTTCTGGTGATGCATTTAAGGTTATTTCTTGCTAGGATTTTTACAGTTCTCTGTAAGTATTATTATTCTGACTGGTCCTGAGTGTGCTCCTTAATCTCATCCCTAAAGAAGTTCTCTGGTTTCACTGTCTGTATTGGGGGAAGGACCTCGGCTCCAGCAGGACCTTTGGCGGGGGGGGGAGGGGCCGCTGTTAGAGCAAACATACAGACATGTCTATGCACCGACCTCTGCATGGCAAGGTCTCTGTCTTCCTGCTGAAGCCATGCTGAGGGCAGCAACCTGGGTGGGGAGATCCCTTGCAGGCAGTCTGTGCAGCACCAGGGCTGGGAGCGGGGCTTGCAGAGCTAGGGGTGCTGACCCAAGGAGCACGTACCAAAAAGGGGAATTTCTGCAGCACCCTCCCTCTTGTAAATCACACGTTTTAAAGGCCTCTTATTGCTCTTTCTGTTTAAAAAGAAAGTTACTCAGTGGCAGCACACTGGATCTTCTGAAGTCCTTTAACTCAAGATGTCTGATTGTCATGATATTCCATGTGTGTAGATACGTGTGTGCTGACACCACTTTGATGACACATGAGGCTCTTTGTTGATGTTTGGATTTTTTTGCCTATTTGCTGAACTTGTTTTCTCTTACAGTGAGCTGGCATCATGCAGATGTTTACCAGTGACATGAAAGTGAAAATTTGTTTCACATTCATGGGAAATACTTTGCAGTATTTCAGTAAACACAGCTTTTGTTTTATGTTCAAAGCTTGTTTTTGCTGCTTGTTCTATTTGTGGTTCTATAGATAGAGCTTTTTGGTTATTACTGTCCTTCTCTTAGGTTTCAATACTCCATGTCCTCTGTTAGTTAATTGTATTGCTTATTAATATAACTGCATCTGCTAAAGTTTCATTACTTCGGCTTCATGTTAACCACATGTTTCCCATGTGTTCCACTGTCTATTTTTTCTGCCACAGTTAAAAAACCCTTACGATACAGTATTTCCTCTACTGTCTCTAGATTTTCTGTGAGTTCTGTATACCTGTGTGCTCCCACTACACCTGGCAAATTGTTTAATGCTGTGTAAACTTCTGAAAACTTACAGTATATACGGTGGAAGAATGGTGTGTATATTCCACGTGCCAGACATGCCATAATCGATTTGTGTGAAGCTTTTCAGGTTCAGTGTATAGCATGTCCATGCTAGTTTCATCACTCTGTAAATTTCCCCCGTTTTCTTAATTTCTTTGCAATATACTGCGTTTTCCTCTGGAAAAGTAGTTCCCTGGACTTCAGTAGTAATAATCCTATAGACAAAACATGCTGGACATTGAATTTCACCATTAAGACTACAAAAATCTGTTTAAGTAAAATAACAAATATAGTTGGGTAGTAGGGTCCCATTTAGCTGTGTCTACATGTCTTTTCTTTAAGAATTAGCAATTTTTCTATAGTTCCAAGCCTTTGGGGATTTTTTTAAACTAGTATAGTCAGAGAAATGCTGGCAGAAAGGCTGTGATGCGGCTGTGATCTAGAGTATAAAATACTTCAGGTTCTGTAAGAGAACATTTTTAATAAGATGCCAAATTTTAGCAGGCATTTGGCATTGGAAAGGGGGACAGTAGGTTGCATTTTGCAAGCTGTTAAATGTTTGGGTTCCTGTGTAAAACACTCTTCTCGCATGCATTATTTGAACCTGCTTATGAGAGTGGAGTGAGGAGGTTTAGTGCTGCTGTGAGATGGGGCAGAAGCCCCATGCTGGGGATTAGGCTCCATGGTCAAAATGCATCACTTAAGTATGCCTCATAAATACTGTATTAAACTCAGGCAACATATTAAAGACAGTATATTTCCAACCACAAAGATGGGCTTCCTTTCATCTAATTTGACTTATCTACAGGTCTGAGCCAGGTGCTTAAATGACCTTACAGTGGCAGAAAGTAACTTTTTATCATCCCAGAGAAGGTGTCTGAAATACATGGGCTAAAGCATCCCTTGTATGGTTCAGTCTCTCTCTCCATAGATGGATGAGGGAACCTGGTTAACCAACCTGAATTAGGTATGTAGCTCTCCAATGGATGAATCAGGGGTGGCATGTCACATCAAAATGGTCAGGGGAGAGAAAAGATTGTGATAGAAGCAAAAACTGCAAAAATAGTACTGTAAAAATTTGCCTGTAGGAAAAATTGATTTTCTTCAACCACAGCCCTATGTAATTTTTTGGCACTGAATTTAGGACGTGACTAGTGAAAACAGGTCAAGCATATCACCAGAAAAATCTTAATTGTTTAGCGTTAGCTGAGAAACAGTATATTGGGCATATTTTCATAGAAGCACCAAAGTTTTCCATTGTTGATCTCCTTGGAAAAGGGAGCCTCTTTTCAATTAAAGAAAGGCCTGTATTAGAGTACCGCAGCAGCTGCTAGTTAATCTTCATCTTCAGTTTCGGGGCAATCTCTGATAAGGAAGTAAAAACTCAAAAAAAAACTTGTTGCCAAGGGTAACTCTGCTTATTGACAGTGGAATGCTTTAGTAATACCAAAGACCCCAGTGTGAAAATACAAAGGGACTCCAGTTTAAGAGACTGATTGATTGAAAGCCAGAAGGGCAGCTTGTAGCCGTCAGAACCTAAATGAGGGCACTGATTTTTAACTTGAGTGATACCAGACAGTAACTGCTTGTTGTTCTCTGGCTTGAACATTTACGTTTTGCTAAATGTGATAACTCTAGCAAATTGCATCATGCAGCCTGACATAAACAAATGGTCTGTATTTTCCTGTGTGTTCTCCTGCAAAGCCATTTCAACCTTGATAAATTAGATTGGCAACCAAACGATCATCTTACACTGAAGAGCTTGTAAGCTATCTGCCCTTTGATCTGGAGGGCTGTCTCTTCAGTGCAAGCCTGAATTGGCCATTAGGTTTTGCAGCATCAAAGAATCATATAACTAAACTGGCTGGAAATTAGAAGTCTCTCAAGCAACTGTCTCGGGAAATAACAGATATACTGCCTTCTCTTGTATTCTGCTGAATTATTTCATAAGTAAATTTATTTCATGTATTATTTCGTTCTATGATCAAAGGTGATACTACATATGACCACAGACTTTATATTTCTTGGTGGGAAATATTCTTATTTTGCATTAGTCTTTTTTCATTTTGCTCGTATAATTTTACAGCATTATTTTTGCTGCATTTTTTATTCAATTGTCAGTATGCAAAAACAATCTACCTAATTTCTACCATCAGCAAACATTAACATCCAGTTAATTTAATGCAATTTCTTTGATTTTTTAAAAATTAAAACACCATCCATCCATTATGGCAATGTGTGCCTGCATGTGTTTGGAAAATACATATTTTATGTTATTTTCTGGTTAAATGAAAGTCAGAAGTTGTGTAACTTCTAGTTAAGTACATGTGTTAGATGACAGGAGCCTTAACTTAAAATATGACCAGTGGTGGGCATGGGGAAGGGGAGGGTAAAATTTTTGTGAAGCTTTCTAACTTCAGCCTCTCAATTCTGAATGTGATTTGTGGGATGATCTTCAGAAGAGGATTGCTACTGATTAACCCCATTTTCTATCATGTCTTTGTTTCTTCTTCCTCATCCTTAGCTTTATGTCTGGCTTTAGAGTAAGACAATGATAAGGTGATAACCTTGAAAATATATGTCTGGGAATTGCAGCCAACCAATCAACACTTGTTACCATAGCAGGCAATAAATTATTTTAGAGTAGAATTAGGCCTCAGATGAGCAATTATAAAGCATCTTCTTTGCAAATACCCAAATCGCAGGTTCCTAGGTAGTAAAATCTGACTTGATGGGACTTGCACAGTGAGAGGTGAGTGTCTGGATGGATCGCAGAACAGATCTATTTTGGTCCTACTAGCGTTTTGGCATTGCAGCTGAAAATCAACTTTCTAATTCAGACAAGCCACCTAGTAGCATCATCTTTACCAAATTATCTGTAGGGCCACATTTAATTGCTCCAATGTCATTTAAGTGGAGAGGAAATTGCACTTCTGATCTGTTTAATGTGTTTCTCCTGAGTACTGACCTCGCCCTGAAACCCCAATATTAGCTACTGGGGTTAGTTTTCAGAGGATGATATTGTGATACCTTCTTCATCTCTGCTTCCACTTGCAATGCACAGTACTCACAACTATGTCCAGAGCATAGATTCATTGACTCCCAGGGGGAAAATTGAAAGAAAGAACATTAATAAGACTGGAAAAATAAGCAGACAGTAGTTAGATAATACAACTCCACCATGTCCATACATAGCACATGTGATATCAAAATCCACACAGATGACAGACAATCGAATTATAGACAGATGGTGAATAATTTCTGTTTGCACCAAGAGTGAAGTTTTACCTAGTACGAAGATAATTTACATCTTGCATCTAAAATACAAAACAAACAAGCAAAAACAAGCCCAAAACACCTTAACCTGAGAAAAGTCATAATCTAAGTGAACTGTATAAAATTGTATACTAATGCTGTTCAGTCTCCTTTCTCCATCCCCTCACTTCAGTGACATTTCCATTACTGTCTCTTGTATATTTTTAATACAGTAGTCTCAAACGACTTTCAAAAGAGCCATGTAATCTGAAAATGGCTCTTGTGTGACTTCATGGATGCTGTTCTGTTGTGCTGACTGAGGAGGCTGTTTCATTTCAAAATCATGAGCCTTGTGCTGTGCTTATTTTATCTCATGCAAGCTTTAGGTACCAGAGCGTCCAGGTTGGTGACTTCTGTAGAACTTCAGTGTCTGAATACCTCAGGTCTTTCTTGTGTGCACTCTTTTGGTAGTCAGAATTTCCTTGTCAGAAAATATGTTTCCTAACAGTTTGTCCCTGTCTGTGTGAAACAAGAAACAGACATGCTGTAAATTCTGATGTGCTCTGTCTTCAGGCAAAGCTGTGTGTTCAGTCTCAGGCAGAAGAAGTACAATGTTTTTAAACTACACGACTGAAGGGAATGTTTTGCAGTTTTACAATAGAATTAAAACCTCTTCCACTGTCATCTCAACAGAAATAGTTTCTTTTTATTGCTGTGCATGAATGGTGATTTGACAAATGAAAAGTAATGCCTTTGCTGACTTTTTTATACTATTCAAATTATATATTCCTCTTGAATAAATATAAACTGTTTACAGGCTACCAATTTTGGGTTCAGATCAGAAACATATTTGTTTACATATTATTATGATACTGTTTTCACAAGAAAGTAATGATGTTGCTGATTAATTGCTGATTAATTATATTTGGAGTGTGTCAACTGAACTGAGAAACTATGACTGCACAACTGCTCTGCCAGTGCTTCTGCTCCTTAGGAGTGCAATGGGTGTATTGCCAGAAAGTGAAACCAAATGAAACATGCTTTTTCTTGACCTGAGTGTTTTATCAGATTGCTCCTCAGGGTTATACTTTTTAACTGTGACTAAATGTGTTATCTTAAATCTTCAGATGTGCATCAGGCAGAAACAATATTTTAGGAATATTTCATTGAGGCATACTTATTTTGGATTTTGCCGGAATTACTGCATGCAACTCTATGAGTGGCAGAGTTACACACAATTGATTAGGAATAAGAACATAGCAATAGAGTTGATGGCAGAGAGAACAAGAAGCCCTAACTCTAGTTCTCATTTTTAAATGTTTGTTTTTATTGGTTATTGTGTTGTTTGATTCCTCTTTCCTAATTAAAATATATAAGCTGTTCTGCACACTGACATATAGAATTTGTGGACATACAGTGTAATCATTAGCAGTAGTACATGGGGATAGAAAGATTTGTGTGAAGTTAGATATATAGCCTCCGCTCCAAGTTAACAGCACAGCAACAGTTAACTTTTACCTGAAAGTACGTATTTTTTTCCAATAAAAATTCTGCAGCTTTAAATGGAGGTATGGTAATTGCTTCTTAATGCAGTATACTAATAAAACTTAAATAAGAGCCTTCATTGAACAAAAGAATCACTGAATAAAAAAATCTTTTCTTCTTTACACCAAGAACAGGAAATACCTGTGCTTTAAATAAAGATTTTCGTTCATATGGCAAGGACGTTTTCTCCACGGTGATGTTAGATTTTTTCTTATGTGTTTTAAAGTATACCCAAAGCATGTTAAATCCAAATGCCAACAATATAGCTTATGTCCTCTATTTGGATCTTGCTTTGGGGAAAAAACCTACCTCCGCATGTATTAAGGACCAAATTATGCAAATTTCAATGCCTTAAGTTGTATGGAACCTGTATTTTTGGTTTGGAAAATTTCCATCCCCCAAGGAAACCTTTCCCTAATCAGATTATGAAGGTTGGGGGTCGTTGTTGTTACCTGGGCTTTTTTTTCATCTCCATCTCCCTTTTATTAAAATGTGAGAATCAAGATGTCACTAACTGCACAGGTTATATTTTTCTCCAGCTGGAAATGTGGAATATAATGTATGAAGATAATCTGGGGGAACATTTTTACATTCAAGGGATAATTCGAGTTAGGCAGTAATGCTTCCTGTTGTACATAGATGACCATTCATGAACTAGAAAACAAGTGTCTTTGCTCTGCCTCCTGTAGTTCACTCACCAAAATATAGACTAACGGTACAAACTCAGAAGCACTTGGGACAGAGAGCAATTTTGAGAGCTTTGTTAGTAATGATGGCTGAATTTAGTATCTGGTTTGTACAGTTGGGAAAACAGAAATGGTATATGTGCGATACCACTGGTCTCAGGAAAGATTAAGGCAGCTAGCCCAGCAGCTAGACTGCAGCTGGGTGAGTGTTGGAGGCATCTCTTTCACCTCCAGCTATCTGTGGAATTAATTTAAATGCTTTCTGACAGACAGGGTGGGGTGGGGGCGCTGGGAGGGTGGTCTCTGCCTGACCCCAGGATGCCTGAACTCCAGGCTGAAAGTCTGCAGCAGATTAGTGTCCCAGATGTGGTGCTGACCTAGGCAGGCTTTTCAACTGAGATGAGATAGCTGTTAGGTTGTAAGGGTTTAAATCCTGGTGTACCCAAGAGTCATGGATTTAAACATCTACAGCAGCTCAGAGGCGTATTTCCAACTCTTGAGTTTTTGCTCAGCACACCTCTGGGTTGTGTGCAAGAAGCAATGATAGGCAGCAAGAGACCGGTGTTTTTCTTTCAGAACATTTATGAAAATAAAATCATATTATTATTGAGGGTTTTTTTTTGGAATGCATGGAGTTTTTTTGCTGAAAAAGGCCCAATTTATAAGCCAAGTATTCTAAATATTTGCTTTTCTGAAGAAAAATCTAAACCTTAAAAAAGATAAATTAGATAAATATTTGTTCATTCCACAGCTACATTTTTGAAAAGTAAAATTATAAAAAATCTCGACAATTCCTAGTGGTAAGAAGATGCTGTGTCTACCTTTGAAGAGCTTTTCTAAGTCAGACAAATATTTCAATATATGCACATGAAAGACATTTGCAAAAGAAGAGCAAAGATGAGAGTAATCAAGAAGTTAATAGCTCTTCCTGAGGTTGAGTATAGAAAGCAGAGACCCTATAACTTGGTCTTTTGCTATGGGAATTCTCTCAAGTAAGTTCAGCCAACATTCAGTTTCATAACCATCACTTTTTGGTCTGAGTTAATCAGACACAGCAATCTCATATAAGTAAAATAACCAGCCACAGACTAGAAACTCTCTTAAATGCAGCAGTACCAGACATAAATCTCATGTCAAATTTTCACTCCAAGCATTGAGACTATAGGATAATGTTTTTTCCTTGTGTCACTACCAGCTACATACTGTGCTGTGTAAGGCCATGGCTTTATTAATTTATAGCAATATACCACCCCAAAGTGTCTTTGAAATGTAAGATTAAGTTGAAGCTGCCTCTTGAGCAGAAAAAGTAATGTTTTTTTTATTGGCATTTCAGTGTAGAAGCATCACGGAAATAAGATCGAAAACCTGTTTCCATTTTCATACATAAAAATAAGGTCAGCTTTTTCTTTTGTGACATTCAGTGGGCTATATGTTCTAGCAGGGACACTATGGAGTGACTATGGATATAGTTTACTCACTTTCATCATTCACACAAGCAGGCATGAGGAACAAACCACAGCTGTTAACATCAAAGAAAGAAAAGCAAATAGAAAGGGAGAAAACCAGCAATAAGCAAGAGCCTTCCAGTTTCCTGGAGATATTTTTCCCTTGTAGGGGATCTACTTTTATGGACCATTTGAGCTGTTTGCATTTTTATCCTGTTTAATGCATCGTATGCACAACATCTTGACCCTGCTTATCAGCACCTTGAGATGCAAGGCTCTATTATGTTATAGTTTTGGCTTGGTATTTTTTAAGAAACCACTGTATGTGATATGTTCAGTTTGTGAGGTAGGAAAAGGGATAACAGGAAATAGAGAAGAGAGGAAGGGAAATTGCAGCTGAATAACCCAGCACTAGCAGATGTAAGCATTTTCTTTGTGCTTGTGATGTCAGCCTGTTGAGTAGAACAGGGTTTCCGTTAAATTAACAGGTCAAAAGCACACGTCTTATCTGTTTTAACTTGGTAATAAATGGAAAATTTGTTATTTTCTATTCTTTGAAAGTCAGTATTTTCAGAAGTACTGGGATTCTGATGTACAAAGTCACCATATCTAAGAGTATGATGAAGGGAGCTCTGTAAAACCTCTTAACCTGTCCAACAAGTGCAGGGCATGCTAACCAAACATGATAACCGTAACTCATACTTTTGGTTGCAGGAGGCAGCATTTTTAGTTTGCATTTGGATGCAGTGTATTTTAAATACCTCTTTCTCTGGCAACCTTGATTTTATGTGGTGGGGGACTATAGTACATCTACTATTTTTAACTTCTTGTTACTGAGTGTCAGACAGGTTCATATATTTCAGTGTGCTCAGTTAGAAAGATCTAAACCCAAGCTTTCAAGAGAGGATGCAGAAAGCAAATAATTATGAATAATAAAACAGGAGCCTTTTTCTGCAGGTTTCATGAAAAGCAGGAGATATTTTGTCTTGCTGCATGCACTTATTTTTTGCAGGCCCAAATGCTTTTGGCATTTTGATGCAGGCTGGATATAGGGCTTTTGTTCTCCAAGCCTCTGGCAGTTAGGAAATGTCAAGCAGAAATTGCACTTTGCCTGCAGGGGAAGAAGTCACCGAGGTGCCCTGGTGGTGCTGTATTTCTGCAGGCTTATTCACAATATGGCAGAGAGATGAACCCTGACAGCTGTGTGTTCCTTGCATGTCAGCAACAGTGGATGGATGGAAGTGCCACAGATGAACCTCAAAAATGAGGTAAAATGGAGAAAATAGGAAGTTATATGCATATTCCCTTTCAGTTTTCTTTCATCCTCTTTCTTGACTCCCTTGGTTATCAAGAGGTGGGTAGGAATTAGCAAGGAAAGGGGGAAGAACTATGTTTCAAAGTCACAGGTTTCCTCATAATTGGTGAAACTGAAAAACATTCTCATTGCAACCCATCTAAATTACTCAGTTATTGGTGGCTGAAAGTGTAATTTGATAGTCCCTGTACACTACAAGAACAGAGTAAACAAGGCTATGTGTAAATGAGAATCCACGTAAAAATGAATTGTTTACTAAAATCTGCAGGGTTTATCAACTCTTACGTACTATGCCTGTTCTTATCATTTTTTTTCTCTGTATTTTGCCCCTTTTCTCTAATTTACCACAGTAAATTGTTATCTTTTCATAAGTACTCTAAAAGTTGCACTATTTCCTAAGACAAATTAACAAGGCAGTCACGATTACTTTTGGGGGTTGGTCCACTGTTGTAACTGGAGACGTGCAAAAGCAGACCTCAGTGTAGTTTACCTTTCAGTTTCATGATTTGGGGAATAAAGTCTACCAAAGAACAAAAACCTTTATGTTTAAAAAGTCAAAAACCTGGAAATTTTGAATGTGTATATTAAACAGTCCATGTTTTAAAAATTAATGCACATAGTTAGAGATAAAGACTGATAAAACTCGATTAAAATGGGAATAACCTTGTAGGAGATGAGTCCTACAAATTGTGTTATCATTCACTGAACCTACAAGTACTCTGGAAACCAGACCACCCTAATCTAGATACTTATTTGTAGATAACCTGCTCTGGAAACTAATTTTACACCTGAGACTACTTATGTGCACTGAAAATGCATTGGTGACATGCTGAATTTGGCCCCCTGTTTTAGAAGCACAGTTGTTCATCAATGTTGGTGAGGCTGGACAGAAAACAAGAATTTTGTTTATTTGGAAAAAAAAAAAAATGAAGAGGTTTTGGAATTTCTTTTCAGCTTGGAGCAAGTTCAGCTCTTTATGGAGAGAGGAAGAGAGGGGCAGCCGAAATAACCAGCTTATTCTATCAGCTAAAATAACAAATGGCTGAGTAAATAGGGCAGCACTCCACCTGGGACGTAGAATGGCATGTTTAAATCCCTGCTGCACTTAACCACTGCAATAGGAAATGAGTTTGTATTTTAAAATTTTCTTTTCAGATGAATTTATTCTAGTAAGTAGCTACAGTTAAGTACGCATCAGATCAGAGAAAGGGAACCCAAAGTCTCTAGGGGATATGCTCCTCTTTATTCTCTTGTTTCAATCAAAAACAATGGCGTGAGCTTTAGGAAGCTGACCGTTAAAAATCTTCATACATATCTGGGAGATGAACAGTTTGTGATTAATGAGATTTTCTTAAGATTTTTGTTAATGGATTTTTATCCACTCCTAATGGTTTCTTTTTTGTTTAGTTGTTTAACAAGGGAGAGACCAAGGTGGCACCTCTTTAACCAAGTTGTAATAAAATGTGTAAAAAGTATAACTTTACTGCTGCCTTTTAGTATTTACTTGTGCTTCTGTAGAATACAAGTTATCCTACAAGATGCATCAGAAAGATGCTTAAGGCTTTGTTCTGTTTGGTTTTTTGGGTTTGGGCTTTGTTGTTGTTGTTTTTTTTTTCTTTGTCTTCACTAAAGTAAGCTGAACAGAACTACTTTCTGAAATGATGTTTTTGTTTGGGTAACTGACACTAAAAACTGATGACAGGATGTGAGTTTCTAATTTTGGTGGTGTCCCATTGTTTTGAGGGGAAGTTGGTTTTGAAGTTGTGAGTGTAAGCACAGCGGGTCTGAGAGCTTGTAGCAGCAGGCAGAACTATCACGTGTTGGAACAAAAACACTTTTTTTTTTTTGGTAGATATGGGATAATATAACCATTTCCCTGACTAATCTGTATGTTATGTGGAACTTCAGAATTCTTGAGATATATGCAGCTATTTAACATAGAAGCTGCCATGATATGAGTGTATATTGGTTCTGCAGTGTTTGGATAAATATGTGTTATATGATAGAGCAGAAAGAAGCAGCTGAAACTGATTTCTGGCTCTTTGTCAGTCTGGTACATTTGGGAATAAATTCTTATCAGGTGGGAAAACTGACTCTTATAGCCTTCAAAAATGCCTTTTATTTCCATAGTAGGGTAGTTCATGATGATGGCAATGCTAAGTGATATAAGGATTACTGAGAACAGCGTTGAAGTTCTCTTGTGAAGTATTTCAGTCTCTATCAGAACAAAACTTTGGTGCATCTGCGTAAATTGGCATCCTTCCACTGACTTCTAAGTGCAGTGAAGTGGGTGGTTTTGGGTTGTGCACTTCTTGGACAGACATGCAGGTACTCAGCAGCAGCTGGACTCCCTGAGAGCCCAACTTCAATAGTATTTTGAAGATTCATATCAATGAGGGTGGTCTTGATATGCACAGACTCTGGTTGCTTCTTCCTGCCCTTGCTCTTTTTTAATTGGTTTAGTGGTTTGAACAAAGTGCAGAGAGATGTATTTCTGGTAACAATATTGTGCTGACAGTATTTTAATAATGGAATAAACTGTTCTTGTTTTTTCCATTTGGTCCTCTGGTATGTTTGCAAAACACATGGGTGCAAAGTTAGATGTATATAATTTTGTTTTTGCCTGTTTAAAGTATCTTCTGTTTCCTACTATTAAAAGGCAATACTGCATATCACCATCTTCAGAGGTGCATTGCCAAAACCTTACTTTTTTGTGAAAACATTAATGTTTATCTAACTTGAATATGATAGAAGAGGATGTAATCTTTGCAAGTAAAAGCAAGGGAAGAACTCCTTTCATTTTAATACTGTTTACTATATGCTGATATTTTGTAGAGTACTATCTTCCTGAAAAGGAATTTTTTTTTTTCCCCCCAGAAGCATTCATGTTTGCCCTAGGGATGTCATCTCGGACACAGATGATTTAACATCATCCATTCAAGCAGAGAGTGAACACTGTTACATGGGAATAAAATAATTTCAGCCTACCCTGAAGTTTAGTGGTCAAATTATACTGAGGGCATGCAGGCATCCCTGAGAGCCCTCCAGCTCATCACTGCCATAGACAGGCTGCAGCACCCAACCTCTCAGGAATGACTTTATGTTAATAAAGTCTTCACAACTGAGCAGACTGTAAAATAATTCTAATTCCTTGTAAATGTCAAAAAAATATGAAAGTCCATCTTGAGCTGTTGAGGAATGCAGGGTATACCTCCAGGCTCACCCTAGATGTATAGAATCTGTAAGTAGCTCTAATTTGAAGTAGCACAAAAGAGACAGAAACAGGGATGAAAAGTTCTGAGTGGTTCAGATACCAAGATGGTTGAGCTGAAAAGACTTTCAGCTGGTTTGTATCCTTTTCATGTTGGAATGTGGCTAAACAAGACTGGGCAGCGAAAAAGACAAGTGACAGCAGGAGTGGGGTGAGGAAAGAGAGAACAAGATAGGTGGCAGCAGAGGGATGAACTTGGGCAACGAAAGTTTCAATGTTTGAGGTTGCAGTGTTGAGTAAAGTCTGAACCTAACTGCAGTCTAGTGTCAAGTCTCCTCTTTTAAAATAAATGCACCATATAATTTTTAGTTCTGTCTGCCTTCCTGTATTGAAATAGTCATATTTGAGATGTGTTTTCTTTCTTTTTCTTTTTCATTTTAACATTGACAGGTTGAGCCATTGATCCAGAAAGGCCATGAAAATTTGGTGCACCATATCCTGCTCTATCAGTGCAGCAGCAATTTGAATGACAGTGTGCTGGACTATGGGCATGAGTGTTACCATCCCAACATGCCAGACTCTTTTCTCACATGTGAGACAGTCATTTTTGCTTGGGCCATTGGAGGAGAGGTAGGATGAATGGCTGTCTAGCATGGTTCATGAGCGGGCTTTAGGAGGGTGTGTATCATACCAAGCTTGTTTCTAATGTATTAGTGATTACTAAATCTGTCTGTTTTTTAATATCCTAAATCACAATCCCTAAATGCCTCACCAGTAAGTCCTCAATTTCTTATTATTTTGACTTTTAAATATGAAATACAATGATCATCCTGAATGACAAACTGAAAGCAATGGAGAGAGTATAGAGAGTTGATGCCTTAGGGAAAGAAAGATGGCTTGGGAGCATGAAAGTCTGTTGCTGTATCAGGTTGACCCATCTGATATGAAGAATACACTGCCTCCAGCAACGACCAGTATCTGATACTTCTGGAGACTGGAGAAAAAAATGAGGCATATGTGGGGCATATCTACAGAAAACAGACGTTCTGATGACCCCAGGCTTTGTCTTCAGCTTATTTCGTATGTTAATCTAGACTGCAGTTAATGCTTTCAGCTGACATAAGGCAGCATTACTGCCAAAAGAATCCCACCCCTTCTTTACCTCCTTGGTCACTCTGTGCCCACACAAATGATGGTGTGGGCATAGAGAGGAGCCAAGGCTGATGACACTTTCTGAAGCCTTTGTTTGGTCTGTAGTCCAAAGCTGTCTTCAAGCACTGCAGTGTGAGGAAGCCAGAGCTGCTATATGGACCCATCAAAAGAAGTTTAATCTACTGAGAGCATTATTCCTGATGTGTGCTTTGTGCATTTTTGCCATCAGCTATGCTCTGACCCAGTGTTGTACTTTTAACTGTCTTAATCTAAGTGAAATAAAAAACTTATATAAATAAGTTATTATTTGACAAGCACTATGGAGGCTTTTGCAAGGAGGATCCCATTGTTAAAGATATTTAGAGAGGAATCTGACAGATCTGGGTTACATTCAGGTTTACCAGTGTATTCACTTTGCTTAATTCAGTTCACTCGTACATAAGTGGTGGTGATAATGAAATGGAGGTAATAATATTTATTACTATATTCTATGACTAATTCATTAATGTTCGCCAAGCTTTTAGGAAATTGGTATGTCAAATTGCACATTTCAGAAAGTTATAATCTCAAATTGCATATTAGCTATAAACTATAAAATTATACAGATTAATTCCTATAAAAGTGAATTTGGTAAATGACTTAGGAGATACGGCAATTTTGGATTGAATCAGGAGTGAGCTTTTGAAGTATATCTGCCAGTTATCCCCATTTCCCAAGCTCTGTTTATCATAGTGAGTGGTTTGAGAACTTGCAAAACCCCCTTTAAGATGAAGTTAAACTGAATGTTCAGGGGTGAGCCTAGCACCTTCCAGCAATAAATGGGGCTCAGAGCATGGAGTCTGACCAGAGCTTGTTCTAAGGAGCATCATCTGGGGACAGTGGGTCCAGTACAAGCTGTTGCACTGTACAGAGCTACTTTTGCACTACATGGCTTGCTAGTGTAAATATAGCCATGAAGATCATCTTTACTGTTCAATAATTTACTTGGAATGCAGTGATTTGTGCAGGGAAAATGCTCTAATCTCACACAACCTCAGTATTCCCTGGAAATGACTGCTTTTAGAAACTGGCAACATTTAAAATGTAGATTCACTTTTTAATAAGGGTTTTATTGTCAGACTAACTGATTGATGATGCAATGTTTATACTTTTAAAATGGAATCTTCCTTTTCCGCTCAAGCAATAAGTACAGGATAAATACTCATAAGATCAAAGGATAAGTCAGGTTGGAAGCAACCTGAGGAAGTCTCTAGTCTAGCCTCCTACTCAAAGCAGGGTCAGTGGTAAGGTCAGACCAGTTTGCCCAGGGCTTCATCCTGTAGCAACCATGGGTTCTATCATTTTATATTGATGTTGTTATTTAGCGCATTGACTATATAGTAAATGTGTTGTGCCACAGTGCCATGTTCAGAACGTTTGAAATAAAGTTACTCATGTAAATATTATCATTAATATGATTGCATCATTGCAAAAATAGTCAATGTATCATAAAAAGAAATTAACTCTTAATCATGCCAAAAATACCTTAAATCTGTACGTGTGTGGTGCTTTCCAGGGCTTCACCTACCCTCCTCATGTTGGCTTATCCATTGGCACAGGATCTGACCCTCTGTTTGTTCTCATGGAGGTACATTATGACAATCCATCATATACAGAAGGTTTGTACCCTCACACTCTTCACAACATGCAAGATTGGAAAATGCGCTAGACACAAGTGCTTCTCATTGCATTGCACAGTAAACAGAACAAATACAAGGCTAAGGCTTAGTTTTCTCAGCTCAATAGTTCTTGTCCCAGTGTTTTTCTCACTGCACTCAAAAGCTTACTCTGAAGTCAGAATAGGATTCAGATGTACAAAGAATTGTGAACCATGTGAATACATCTCCTTATATCACTACGCTCTTCATGTTACCTCTCTCCGTTTTCCGGGAAATCCAATCCGACCAAGAGGAAGCAGCACACACCCAGACTATGAGACAGCAACACAGAGGATAAGCCTTTTATTAATTTTTTGTAGTACTTTTTTATTTTAAGCTATCTACCTGAACTGCAGGCAGCTTCTGCAGGTTAAGTATAGGCTCAGGTTGCTAAAACATTCTGTGGGTAAAACCAATTTATCTTAAAAGATAAGCTTTCCATTTGTAGTGGTGTTTTTTTAATCTTCTTTCTAAAATTCATTTGCATTTAGAAGAAGCAAAAGGAAGAAACCAGGAAATCAGGTTCCCAGAAAATCTAGGGAACCTTGAAGCTGGCTTTTGTTCTGAACTTCTTTTGTTCCGAAACAAAAGTTTATTGAGCTACTATACCTATTCTGGTTATTGCTGTATATGAGCTGAGTAAAATCCAGTGCAGTACAGTGTACTGACCTATCTTTACACTGCCATGTGTTAAAATAAACTCTTCTGTGTTGGTATGGTGTTCTGTCTTACTACTATTCCCCTACTTTGTGTGATACAAGAAGAAATAGCTCAAAATTGTTTTATTTCATGACAGATTCCCTTCAGCATGCACATTTGCATGGAATATAGTACATATTTGCATGGGATATAGTACACTTCATTTGCATCTTTGATGTTTCACGCTCTCCCATGAACTGTTATC
Source organism: Bolborhynchus lineola (assembly GCA_025448015.1). Lineage (NCBI taxonomy): Eukaryota > Metazoa > Chordata > Aves > Psittaciformes > Psittacidae > Bolborhynchus > Bolborhynchus lineola. The sequence goes on along the minus strand of JAOEHX010046569.1, from coordinate 21,781 downwards.
TGAAAGCCTGAGAAGTCTGAAAATCTGTTTCCAGATTGGTGGTGTGCCTTAATTCACTGTTTTATTTTAACTGACTGTGCTGTGTGATGCTGTTGTTTTAGTTCAAGTGGCGCATAAAAAACTGGGAGTCGGTAAGTTGTGTTTCCTTTTTAGGCAATGGGGATAATTTTGCCTAGCTGATACAATCCCAGGTGAACACAGGGTCTTGCCAAAGACCTGGGAAAATTCAGACAGAGCAGGGTGTTGGTAGTCCACGTCATGTATAAATTATGAATAGATACACAAACAAACAAATATAGCTAGATATGTAGGTGAACAAAATAAATTCATATAATTTAGACTCTTTAAAACTTAACCTTTTCACAGCATGCTTTGGTTCTTTAATCCACTTTCTGAAATCAAGAGAAGTCCTTGAATGCGTGCAGCATTAAAATCCTGCCATTCTCTTGTCTGCTTTATCCAATGTGCTATTATTATCTTCAAGTTTGTGATTAAGGAAGCTAATTTTCACGGTTGATATTTTCTTAACTTGGCAGATTGTGAAAGGGATGTATTTTGTCATCAGGGGTATGCTGTAACATGACAGGCAATCCAAAATGATGGAAAAATATAATTAATGCTAGGGCTCAAGGTGAGTGAATAGATAAATTCGGAAGTAGAAGAAAACAAATGGAACATGAAAAAAAAAACCAAAAGCCCACAAACAAAACCAAACTCATAACAACTTTAAGCTATGCTTTAAATATGTCATTTGAAAATCATGCATGGAACCTTCTTAGGTCTTAATATATCTTGGTGTTGTTTGCTTTTCCTGTGTTCTAACTACTTTTCTCTGAGGTTACTGTTGGAAAACTTAGCGGAAGAGACATGAAGACTATGGACAGCACATATTTTTCATTCACATTCAACACCACAGATATCAAGATACCATGTTTAATAACCTTTCTGTGGGCTGCCCATATTTATTACTTCCTACATATAGTTTGACACATTTCCAGGTTTTTGAGGTTGAGTCCTTGATTTTCATGTAAAAAACTTTGGACATGCTTTGGAAAATGTGAAAAAAAAATAGGATTTTATGTTATTTTTTAAAAAATAACTATTTACAGCCACAGCTGATTATGACCTTTTCTTGCAGGCTTGATAGATAACTCTGGTCTGAGGCTAATTTATACTCCAGTTTTAAGGAAATATGATGCCGGGGTTATTGAAGCTGGTCTTTGGGTCAGTCTCTTCCACAATATCCCGCCGGGCATGCCTGAGTTTGTGTCAGAGGGTCACTGCACACTGGAATGTCTAGAAGAGGTATGTCTCCTGACTAAATCCGTTGGGTTTCATCCTTAGAAGTAGTTTGGGACAGGCACTTTGAATTCTTGGGAAGATTGATAGTTACCTGTTAAAGATGTGAGCAAAGGCATCTGCTACATGTTGTCCTCCAGAATGTTGAATATTTTTGATCTGGGTATTTGAGATTCTCAGTATTCAGTCTGCTTTACTGATATGAGTAATACTGGATGACACAGTGCTTACAGTGTTTTGATTATGTGTCAATATATAAGCACACATTGCTTTCCATGGCAAAGCTATTAATAGCCTGGAATAGCTAGCCCAGAAAAAATGTTGAGAAAGACTAATTAAGATCTGTGCATATGCAAAAGGCTCCCAACAGTAAAGTGAAAGCCTGAAAGGTATTAGACCAACCACAGAAACTAAAGACCTGAACAGGTTTTTTTGTATGGCCCAAAGGGCAAAATCAGGCATTCATTAAACAGTTGGTTTCATTAAGATAATTTAAACATCTCTACAGATGATGAAAGCATTGTCTAAAATCTGATTGATGTATCATGTGAGATTCCCATATACTTTGTCATTTATAAAGAATTAATGCTTGTTACGGTGTGGTTTAGGATGAAGGGCAAATTAGATACATAATTTAGATTTCTTCTTAGTGTCATTAAATGTTTATATTGTCATTGCATTTTTTTAGCCTACAAATACCTGAGTAATCTATTATCATGGGGTTTCTGATCTTAAGGCTATACTTGAAAGGTATTGTGATAACAGATTATTTCTAGTTTTGGCTGTGAACAAGAATCAAAGTTTAGCACATGGTAAGTTTGAATCTATAGATCTTATCTAGAATGAGGCTGATGTCAGATTTGTGTCAATTTGGAAAATTTAATTTTAAATTGTTTCTGATCTGGAAAAATGTTTCAGATGTAAACTTACAGTATTTCACTACCAGTTGACTTGAAGAAGGGTAAGAGAACATACTGTAATTGCAGCCTCTTAAGGTGCTTTTCTTGGAATGATATTGATGATGTTTTTATGATAAAAATTCATCAAAAAAAAATTCCACAAAACCCTACATTTTTTTTTATATAAACCCTTAATTTCACATAGAGTTTTGCTTTTGTTTTAGACTGAATTTTATTGTAAACTGAAGGAATGTAAAATGCATTTGTGAATATATTTTCACTGTTTGTACATTACATCACATTACATTTCATCTGGGCACATTGATGGTGTTTGTTTCCCCTGGCTAGGCTCTAGGTGCTGAAAGGCCTGCTGGGATTCATGTGTTTGCGGTACTTCTTCATGCTCATCTTGCTGGCAGAGCTATCAGGATGCGCCACTTCCACAATGGCGAGGAGCAGAAGCTGCTTGCTTATGATGATGAGTTTGACTTCAACTTCCAAGAATTTCAGTATCTGAAAGAAGAAAGAACCATTGTGCCAGTATGATGCTCTTAATTCTTTCCCTGAAAGTATTTAAGAGATTGCGTGCCTAAGACTGATTCAGATTTAGGATTAATTTTGCCACAGGAATTCCTATAATAGAATCATAGGGATAGGACAAGGGGTCCTAAAACTGAAAGAGGGTAGATTTAGATTAGATACTAGGAAGGAGTTCTTTACTGGAACTGGTGGTGAGACCCTGGAACAGGTTGCCTAGGTAACTTGTGGCTGCCCCATCCCTGGAAGCATTCAAGGCCAGGCTGGATGGGACTTTGAGCAACCTGGTCTAGTGGAAGGTGTCGTTGCCCATGGCAGGGGGCTTGGAACTAGATGTGCTTTAAGGTCCCTTCTAACCCAAACCAGTCTACGATTCTAGTATTCTGTGATTATATGAAATCAGGTTATAAAATCACGCATGTACGTCATTGTGCCATCTTTGAGCATGCAGGCAGCTGAAGAATGGAAATGCCACTCTGTGGCTTTACACAGCTGTTGGAACCAAGTACCACATCCTGAGTATTTGTACACAGCAAGTATCCAGCCTTGCAGACATGTCTATAGATCAGCCAGGTCTTCTGTTTGTTTCACCTTTTTATTTGTTGTTGGGAGTAAAACTCCATGCTCATGTTCCACATGAAGTTTCACTAGTAAACAAAACCACTTGTTTGAAGAAATAATGCAATTCTATCTGCTGTTTTTGTGAGAATAATGTAATATAACTTTCAGAAAAATCTCAACTACATCATTAAGCAGTAGGTAGCCACAGGTATTGCATGAAAAGAGACTGTATGTTTTTGGATGAGTCATTCATTTAAAAATTATTCACTCATCTTTTGTTAGTTCCTGTCAGCATCTGGTTTTGAAGATTTGGCCTAAGGACACAAAGTGCTGCAAAGACTGGGTGCTCCGGATCTGGCCAGCAGAGCAGCTGGAGATATGCTTGTTCTGGTTCATGCCAAAAAGCCCATTACTTGATGGAATTGGTTAGATGCAAAATATCAAACAACTGGATTACAGCCAGATTTTGTTTACAATTGGAGCCAGTAAGGGAAAGGGAGCTGGAAAGACCTTTGCAACAACTGAACTTCAAGTATTGTCAGGAGCCCCATGGTCTAAACTTTCAGGCTTCTTTTCAAGTCTCTTTCTTACGTCGCTTCTCTCAGCGGGAAACTTTGATATCTGTCCTTTAAAAGGAAGAAGCTAAAATGCTAGCTTTCTAATTTAATTTCTGCGGCAAAACCTGATGTTCAGGTGCAGCATTTAGTCTTTGAAGTCAAACTGCTTGTACTCCACAGGGACTTCAAAGGCAAACTAGTGTTAGCTCCTCCAGGAAAGAAGTCTTGAAGGGTTTAGGAAGATGGCTGGCAGAAGATGACAGGTTTGCAGAAAAAGCCTGTAATATTTTTAGGAAAATCCATGCAGATTATAGAGAAAGGCCTCTTAAAATTCAAGAACAAAAGGGAGTAGTCAGCAGAAAAACTAAAAGAGGCATTTGATAATAGCAGCAACTTAAAAAAGACAGCTCAAGTGGAAGCTGGAATTTTTCTCTGAAGTAAGCCTTTTTCATGCTGTTTATTGTGTTTGTCATATGCAAAACTTATGGTATAGTTTTACATACATTTTGTGGTATAATTTGGACCACAGCCTAATCAATTAACTAATAATATTAAAAAATTACATATAAATTCTTCTTGTTCTCTCATTCTTCTATCCATCTTTTAGCTTGTGGAGTCCAGGTTATTTGTTTTGTCACATTCTAGCACTCTCTTCTGCATTTGGCAGCAAAAGATCTAATCTCACAAAGGAAAATTTTTAGTGGATGTTATCCAGTCTGTAAGCCATGATAGCCAGAGGCATTCCTACTGGGAGCAGTGAAGCTGTGCCAATTCATGCTGCTTCAGAAATCTCCGTTCTGCCCAAATGAGGCTGATACACCTTCTTCCAGCAGCAACAGTTAGTGCTAGCATTGATCTGGCAACGGGACAGCCCACAGGAAAGGAGAAATTCTCAGTCTTTGAAGGGTAATATGATTTTTTTGTAGATGAATAATACAATGGGCAACAAAGGAAGATGATGATACAAAAAAATGAATCAAAGTGAATAAATGTCTGGCATCCTTGTGATATCAAGTTGCTCAGAAAAATCAGATCTTTGACATCTGGCTATGTTCTTCAGTATTTGAATTTCCACTTGATTATCATGATGATTTTGAAATTTATATTTGATTAAGTAAGGGGAATAGAGGTACTACCAAACTGTAGATCAGTTTGTCAGGACAGCAAAAAGTATGTACTTGAGAAGGTGAGTATTCAGCCTTTCCCATACATACCTGTCAATGTTGTGAAGTCTGTGCCTGCCCTCCTCTACTCCCAGGCTTGCCAGATAAATAGTTGTTATTGTGATGTGGAAATCCTTCTTTTCCTCATTTGGCAAGTATTTCTGTTGTAGTTGGCATGATAAATTGGCCTGGTGAAAGCTATACAAAGTAGCACTGGATGAGTTTTGGAGCAAGAATCATGTGTATACACCATCTACATATATAATTTTCCTGAAAATAGTATTATAACTGGGCGCTTCCATTGCTAATAAAAAAAAAAAAAAAAGACCAAAACAGGCAAGACTTTGAATAAATCTGTTTAAATCAATGGGGGAATTCCTGAGGATCTGCGATAATATGAATGCTAAGTGCCAGGGCCCTTACCATATGCCAATTACCTAATCCTTTGCTTTTTCAAGAAATCATATCCATTGCTCCGATCTTTGTTTCTGCTGTCATCTGTGGTTACCTGAAGCTGGTCTTGATAAACTTCAGAGCTGTGAACTTACTAAATCTTGTGTTTCAGGGGGATAACTTAATCACAGAATGTCACTACAGTACTGTGGACAGAGTTCGCATGACATGGGTAAGAAAAGTTTTGATGGATAAAACTTAGTACACAGATAATATTTGGAACTGAAATATTTTTATAAAATGTTATTAAAAAGTATGAACTTCCTAATGCCTGTGTGCAAGTAATTACGTATTAACTTCCTTTTCGTGGATTCTTAGGTTTTAAAGTCAAAAGAACTATTACAAGCATAGTCCGATCTCTTTATTGCACAAGGCATTCATATGACTGTATTATAAAAATAAGAAAGCCAGCTCATAGATGTTTAAAAATAAGACTTCTCTAGTATAGGGAGTGCTTTCTTCATGCCATGTATTTACATGCAAATTCTGCATATTCAATAATTATTTTTTGAAATTGTCATGCATTTTTGCCCAAAGTTGTAAGTGCCGATTTTTACATACTGATTTTCAGTCACGCCACAGTCAAGATAGGACCAGTTGCTTTTGTGCCTAACAGAATGCAGGCAGAATGCAGGTCCTTCAGGCTGGAAGGAGGAGGCTGGCACAGTTGTATTTCTCATGTGATACGCTGTCTAGCTGCATGCCATGGGCAACACAGGAGAAGCCTGTGCTGCACCCATGCAGCCTTGCAGCCAAGGCACGAGGAGCAGCTATGCTGCCCTGGGTGCGTGTCCATGGCAGTGGATAAGGCAGGGCCATGCCCATGGGGTGAGCATCTCTTTTGGGATCAATAAGGTCCAGCTCAGGTTTGCCACATGACAGCACCTGGTCTCCCAGACCTGAGTTTTTAGGGCAGCAGAGGCCAGGCACTGGCCATTGCGATGTGTCCACTTGGTTTTGGAGGTGAAGCGAATTCAGTAGTTGGGGCATGAGCTGAGCTGTGCCAGCTGGCTACAAAAGCACAGAGTGATGCCAGACCCACTCTGTTTATGGGAGGGATGTAGCTGCTGGCACCCGGCCTTTGGCAGGGGCTGATCCTGCTTCCTCTGGAGAGGCTGGATTCAAACCTCCAGGAGTTCAGACCTAAGAGGTTTCTGTTTGGAAAGGAAAAGTTGCTTCTGGCATCCAGAGAGTACAGGGATACCTCCCCCTGAATCATAGCTCGCATGTAGGTGCATGCTTTGGATATATAGAGAAGCAAAGGAGTGAGAACAAAGGCTTTTGAGTTTTTGTCAGGCCCTTGGTTCAAGTGTTTTGTCTTCTCCTTTCCTATTCCTGTGGTTCTGTAAGATTTGTGGAACTGTTCCCGCACAGGATTTAGGAATGTGCCGCTCATACTCTTGCCCGTATTTGCCAAGATTGATTTCAAATTACTTGTTTGCCCTTTGGCTCTCAGTGGAACACTGTTTAACAGTCTGTTTCTTCTGCTAGCTAAAAATCTTACCCTAATTAATTACTTTATGGTTAGTGCTCATTTGTTCTTGAGTCAGCATTCTATGTTAGGTAACTCCTTTCTTACTCTACCTGCATATGTATGTAGAAGGATCGTTCGTATAGATATATTTCCATCCTAGCCTCTATTTTACTAGACAAATACATTTAATTTCTTATTTGAACAGGCTAATTATCTTACCAGATTTTTCCTAAATCTGCTCCATTTTGAAGGCCTTTTGCTGAAACCTGGTAATGTAAGTACATTGAAGATAGCTGAAATTAAAACTGAACTTCTCAGATAGTACTCTTCAATATAATAGAAGGCTTATTGCTAGTCGTACTTTCTAGTATCTTTTAAGCTGGGAAGATACTGCTGGAGCTTGCAGTGTGTTTTGTAATTAATTATGTAATAACTTATTGCTGCTTGATAACCTAATGTGCAAGATAAACATGTTGAATTGGGCCTCCTGATACACATTTCATTAACATTTAAATGCTAATCAGTGCTTTTATCTGTGGGATTCCAGTGCTATCTTGATTAAAAGAAAAATCCATTTTCAGGGTGGTCTGAGCACCAGGAATGAAATGTGCCTATCGTATCTGCTCTATTACCCGAGAATCAACCTCACCCGATGTGCAAGTATTCCAGATATAATGGAACAGCTCCAGTTCATTGGTGTTAAGGAAATCTATAGACCAGTCAGGCAAGTAAAGTGGTTAAGTGTTTATGAATATATGTAGCTCCTCTCTTTCTGTCTGTGAGATTACAGGGTCATTTTTAGACATCCTTTATTTCTTTCTGTTAGCGCAGTGTGTTGCAGGGTCATTCATGCCACTTCTTTTTGGTCAATATGCTGTGCTGCTACTTATTTGTCCTGCAAAATTATTTTGCATCTTTATTTTTTTTTTTATTTTTATTTTTACTAAAAAGTGTTTTCTTATGTTAAAGAAATAATATTTCTCACAGCGGTTTTTTTTCACCACAACCATCCAAAAAAAAGACTATCAATGTTTTATCAATGTTTCAAAACTATCAATTTATTAAAACATATCAGTGTTTCACGCATACATAGAGATAATTTTGAGAAAGGAGTTTGGGAGCATGGGTACTGAATTACCCTGAGCAGATTTGTTGTCAGAAATTCTGCTGAAGTCAGTTGGTGCAACCAGATCCTAGAACTCTTGTTAACATAAAAAGCTTAACACTGTCTTGGTGACACTGACAAAAATGCACAAAAGGGGAAGAAGCTGTAAGTTGGAAAGTAATTGGACGGTTTGAAAAAAACTATTAAATTGTTCATAGTAAAAGATGAATGGTAAATAAGCACTATGATGGGAAGAAATGAAAAAATGGAGGCTTTGGAAGAATAACAAATCAGAGGATGATATGTAAAGTAAGTAGAGAGTAAAACATGGAAGCAAAGAGGAAGAAAAGGGCTTTTTAGATGACCTGTTGGCTACAGGGGTTTTCAGTTCTGTGCAAAGGCACTGTCTTCTGAGTCTTGGACTCTTACTGTTCAGGAAAGCAGGACACTACGCATTTTTGAGATGTAAATCCATGTCAGAAAGAAAAAGCTAGAGCTCATTCATAAGTTTTTCTTCCTAATAAAATAACCCACAAAAATCACAATATTGGCCCACTACTCGGCTCAAGAGGAGTAATATAATTTTGTAGTAACATCTGTCTATTATAGTGCTCCACAAATATTAATTATCCCCTCTGTGGAGGAGACTGGATACTGTTACCATGTAGGCAACTTGGGATCTTGCAATAACCACCATGAAGGTCTGTGCTATTCAGCTGACATTTGGCTGCTGGGGTAAACTACAGGCTGCTGAATGTTAAACAAGGTTTTACAGTTTCTTCAATAAGTCAGCAGAAGTCTTGCTGTCCTTGGCAAGAGCAAAATGCTTTCCAGCACGTTGCTGGATCTCACTTTTCTGCCCTTTCATGCCTGTGGTATGATCTGCACAATGATACTGCTCACTGAAAGCAAGAGTGATTTGCAGAATATAACATAAAATCTAAATTTTGGTAGGAGATGGGAGGAAGCCCTCTATAGACAGGATAAGTGTGTGTAAATATATAAAAACCAATAGATAGTGTATTCAGTTTTTAAGTATTCCTTACAATGCTTAAAATCAAAGCACTTCAATGGCAGATCAGCCGTGGAAGTGATTGTAAAACAAAAAAGTGAGAATAGTCT
>JAOEHX010046568.1:9435-26776 GCA_025448015.1 Bolborhynchus lineola | reverse complement strand
TGTGTGTGTGTGTGTGTGTGTGTGTGTGTGTGTGTGTGTGTGAGAGAGTGTGCTGGTCTGGGGCAGCTGTATCTGCTGTTGCTAAGGCTTAGAAGGCAGTTTTTCAGAAGCTGTTTATGTCCCTATTTCAAGCTCAGGTTCCTAAATGTCCTTTAAAATCCTCCCTTTGGTGTGTTTGTTGTAAATATATAAAATATCCTTTTATTTGCCTTAGAAGGGCATTTCCAAATGTTAAAATGAAGTAGGCAGTGGTTAGGCTGCAGGGCCACCACTCCTCCCAGCTGCATGTGGCCACTTGAGGTTTGGAAACAGCTTTGGCTTTGCACTGCAACGACATAGCTTCTGTTTATTTGCTACTTAATGAAAATAAATGAAAATCAGGGGATCCTCAAGTGTAAAAGTGAACACTTGAGTGCTGTTCTGGATTGCTTTGAGAACAGCCAGCTACCTGTTGACTGTGCTACTGTTGAATTCTAAGTGCAGCAAGACTTCCTGATTCCAACCAGGCATGGGGTCACCTTGCTTGCAGCTGTGCAGCCAGCCAATTGGGGAGCATATGGTCCTGCTGTTCTGGCTGAGGAGACCTGGTGATGGGTATTTGCTCATACTAAGGTGCACTGGCTCTAGAACAGCTAATCAGAGGCTCATTTTCACAGCTTTCTCATAAAAAGATGGGACCCGGGCAGTAGGACTCTGCCCTATGTTGTGAATGCCCCATCCCTGGCAATGGTCAAGGCCAGGCTGGGTGGGGCTTTCAGCAACCTGGTCTAGTGGAAGGTTATCCCTGCCTGTGGCAGACAGGTTAGAACTAGATGATCTTTAAGGTCCCTTCTAATTTTAACCATTTAGATTCTATGTTGTGCTCAACGTGTTGTAAAGCGAAGGACTGCTGTGCTGCAAGCAGCAATAACACGCTCAGGAATTAAGGCTGCTTCCCTGCCAAGGCAGAAGAGCCCTCACGCACACCAGGGCAGAGCAGTTATTGTCTGTGTAGTGTTGGATCTGCAGGAGAGGAAACTGCCTTCCCATGTTACATGCAGGCCTGCACTCTTGTAAACCATGATCTCATGTGACAGGAGGAACCAAAGTAGTATGTTCTTCATCTTCTCCTTAATGTTGGAACGCCTCCACAAAGCCTGATACTTGTTGGAGGAATTACTATTTTCACCTTACCTAAATAAACCTGTTGTTTCACATTACCGTTCAGGCCAGTCTTTGCCTAAAATTCTGCTAGTGAAGCATGTGTAATGATTAAAGGAATGCATCTCCACAGTGTATGGTATCCATTTAAAACTGCCTCCCCTAGTACTTGGGAGGCTGAAAGTCATTTGAAAATCAAATATTCTATTCTCTTACTTCTGTCCTGAACTGGCTTTCAGAAGGGGGGGATGAAGGGCTAATAAGGAAAGGCTGTTAACCCTTGAACACAGTTCTGAGATGTGAAGGATTTTATTAATCTTCACAGCATTTTTAATTCTAAAACAATATCTGAGCAGCACTAGTCATCAAAGAATGAAACATGACAGAGGAGCACAGGGCTGACCACTCAGCTTTATACACTTTGCAAAAGTAAATAAACCAGTGTATTATTGTGCCTGCACTGGCCAGGTGATTTGGAAATGGGTAGTCACTGCTGCTGTCCTTATAGAGATGCAAGAGCCTCATCTCTCTGTGAGGCAACCCCTCTCTCCTTGTCAGCCTAAGCTGAAAAATTCCATCAGAATAGTAATCACTGCCAGGGTACAGGCACTTTGTGATTTTTGCAGGTTGCAGTTTAACACCTGCATCTTAAGAGGGTGAGTAGCCTAATGTGACCTCTCTGCAGCTCTTTCACAGCTTATGCTAGGCAAATCACTTAACTGTACATGGCTCAGTTTACCTGTGAAGTGAGGTTAAGGATTAAAAAGCAATAACAGAAGTATTTCTTAACATTTTATAAATACCTAAAACATGTAACAAAGGTATAAATTACTCAACCGATACATCAAGAAGCACTGATGAGGGAATGGGAAATTAACTGTAACAAACCACTTTAACACACGGCGTCTCCACACTCTGCTTGGAGAGGTGCTTCACTGAAAGAGGTACAGTCTCTTGGTGTACCCAGAAATGCTTGGCAAAATGTTAACAGAGAAACTGTTTAGAAATCTTCGTCATCAAAGGTCTCGGTGCACCTCAGCATGACAGTCTCATAATCAAACTGAAGATCTTCTTCCTGAAAGCCCCCCCAAAGTCAAGCAGGGTTAAAAAATACAGGACCTGATTTTATTTCAAATATACAGTGGGTTGGTCAAACACTGCCATGTGCCAGCTGATGTGTCATGAGTTCTCCTCTGAATCAGCAACCAGCACTTGTCAGGTGCCTGAGGTGCCCAAGGAAGAATGGCTCAAATCTTCAACCGATTTCTTTCTAAAATCACAGTGCTCCACCCTGTATCTATTAATGTCATTTAGACAACTGGTCCCGACTGTGGTAGCAAGTGGGTCGCATAACAAACTCTGAAGATATGAGAGCTTCCTTGTGAGCCCTTAATTTCTACTGACTTCAGGCTTTGCTGCTCTTTTAGCAACAAAAGCAAATAGTTTTGTCTTTCACCAGCTTACAGAGACAGAGTAAGTGGCTCTTGAGAAAAACATAAGTGTAGGAGATGAAAGTGTTCATGCCTGCATTCCATCTAGTCCACCTTCTGCACTGATGCACGACTCTTTAGGGCAAAACCACTTTTTAAAAATAGGTGCCATTTAAAAAATGAGTAGAGTAAGGAGCACTAAATCCAACTTGCTTTTTAAGTGTCTCACCTAAAAGTCTGTAGTTTTAACAGAAATTGGGCCTTTGAAGAAGCAAAGGTGCTCAGTGCCATTTAGAAAAAGACCCTCAGAGTTTTACTTAGATACTGCAAAACTTCTGGACCTCAAACTAATTCTTTACTACTTTTGCTGCTAAATGTCTCTTATGTGACCTTAAGACAACAGCTCTTGAAAAATGATAAGACGGCTTTAATCTCACGCTCAGAAATATTTCTCTACCATCTAAGATGGAAGTATGCTCCTGTTCTCATTTTTGGATCACTATCCTTTTAAGAGCCTTCCCCATCCTTGTCCAAATGATTTCCTCTCTTCTCTTGTGCAAAAGTCTTTCTCAAGCATTTTATACCAATGGGGTGCATGCCCTTGGCAGCCTTGAGAGCCAGGACAGCAGCTCAAGAAAGGCTGCGCTCAGTGGATCTGAGATTACGAAATCCGGAATATACACAATGCAACAGTAATACTTTGTACCTGGACAGTTATCCAGAAATGGCGTAACGTAGCACTGGTATATACTGAGCAGCAATAAAATCCACCACCTCATCAGCTCTGCAGCTGAAAGGAGACCGTAAGCTGTCTTTTGTATTTCAGTTAGGTGCAAACTGCACGCGTCACCTTGGTACTGTACCTGCTACCCACCTCTATGTTTTCTACAAAATGTGTGCACAGTGCACCAAGACTTTGCATTATCCTTGGGATAATTTATCTCAGCACTGCCCAAACTCCTGGGCTAGTGTAGCACTAGCATAGGTACTGCATCAAGGGATGGGGTTCAGTGGGCAGGAAGACCTCCTTTCCCTGTCAAGTCCAGGAGTCTCTGATGCTCCAAGTAGCCCAATTTCTCGGGTAGTGTATGTAGCCTATACTGAGCTGCCTGCTGCTGCTTGGGTTAGTTATCTGTAAAACCACTTCCATAATTGTGTCAATTTGTTTGCTTGAGATGGAGACGAATTTCTGCTCTCAAAGCAAAAAAATCTTGTCAATCATATTATTTTTTTTTTGCCTCTTGGTGGGATGTGCTGTACTGCAGTTATCTAAACCAAAACAGACTCTGACCTTCTTATTATCAGTACTCCCTAGCCTTGATTTCTGCTCACACTCCCTTTTTATTGTCTTATCACAACTTAAAGTTCTTCCACAAAAGAAGTGCACACAGCCTTTTACTTCCTTTTGGATTCAGAGAGCTCAGTCAACTGCCGATCTGCAGTACTTAAGCTTCTTTTCCTGGTTGTCTTCCCATTACTCATATTTTCCCAGTCTTATTTCAAATGTTCCTCTTCAAACCTTGAAAGGGATACTACCTCTTATACCACCTTATCTGGGAGCTGTGGGATGGACTTGTGCTCACACATAATAATGCAGCACCAAGCAGAAGGACAAAATGGGACCACTTAATGCTGCCACAAATGACATTTACAAAAGCTATTTAAAACTGGAAAATACTGTATCTTTCTTTTCTAGGCCTGCACAGTTTGTGGTCATTTACACAAATATGGAAGAGCTCTGCTCTTATGCAAAACATAGTTATTCTATGTAATAAGGCCATGTAATCAGTGCTTGGTCTCTGGTGAAGGCCGTGAGTGGATGTTCAGGCAAAAAGTCCAAGAACTGTGCAAGCAGTGTGCTCTTTTCCACAATATATGCTCTGACATTACAGCAAACTGCGCTGTGAGGACCTTCTGAGCTGGAAACTGCATCTGGACCTTCATATTTACTATTTGTCAATAGACTGATGCCCCAGGAGCTAAATTTGATAATTTTCATGTGCAAATGTTTTTTAATGTTGGATTGTTTTTTTTTCAATATCATTGAGTGTTTTCTAGTTCTTCTCGTGTTAGACACAATGAATAACCTTTCTGGGTACCAAATCCACACCATTCTGGATCAAAATTCTCTCACAGTGCATGTCAGTCTTTTTTGTGGAGAAGTCCTACTTAGTTGCTCCTCTTTAATGCCTTTTGGTGTGCCTGCTGTCATTCTCTCAGCTTCCTTTAGTGCTACTGTCTCCTTGAGATGGGGGGAATCAAATGGCATGCAGCAGTCACTACGTGCTTAGTGGTGCATCACTAGTTTCTGCTTAGTTTTCTGTCCCAGTTACCCCTCATCAGAAACACTCTATTTCCTTCAAAGGAGCATCTGCTCAAGTAACAGAGACTGGGTGGAATCTAGGTGATGGAAAATAGCAAGAGTGGCTACTGTGGAGGTACAATTGACTCTGAATCCAAACAAGCAACTCTGGCTGAGGTATATCTCCCTTTCGCTCCTCCACCCATGTGCAAGCTCTGAGCCACCTCCTTGGCAGGAGGGGAAGAATGCAAACGCCATGAGTTCTGGCTCAGGGTACCTGCAACTGTAAGGCTGAGGTTATGAGGCAGCTCAGCAGCTGTTGATCAGCTCTTTCAAGAACATGAATACCCTACTCCTAAGGTCTGCCAGCAGATTGCTCAGCCTAGAGAATCTGGCACCCAGACAAGCAGAAGGTGGTCCTACTGAGCTCAGAATGGAGCAGCTGGGGGTTAATGGAGAACTGCAAAGTCAGCTTTGCTTGCTCAGATGAGATCACTCCAGCTTTTCCAAAAGGAACTTTCATGAAAACAAAAAAAGAAAAAAAAAAGAGATCCTCATGTAATTTGCCATTTTGAGTAATTCCTAAGCACTATCAACCCCCCACACTTTGCCTCTTACAAAGGCAATCCTACTGACCTTTTGAAATCACACATCTGAAGTGATGAGCCCCAAGTTCTTATTTGTAATGATTCTGGACAATATGATCAGAAGCACAGGAAACAGAAATTCTTTTTTGACAGTGACAGAAAAATACTGTTTCTGTAAGAAATCCTTTGGCAAAGCTTACCTGGCAAAACTGTGTATTAGCGAAGAAGAGCTTTTTTAGGAAGTCAGTAATCTGCAGATAGAGCATTTGGTGATCCTTTGGATTTTCGTCAGTGCAGCTTGCAAATGCTGAACTGAAAATGGAACCAGATAATACTTTCAACTTTCCATTCCCTCTTTTCTCCTCCTACTTTAGCTCTTCCAGATTTTTACCTTCTCTCCTTCATATTTTTCTTATGAATTAAAAAAATACTTGTTTTCAAGATGATTCTGATATTAAATACAACAGCCGAGCAAGACAGGGAAGAGTGGAGGTAGACGTAATGACGAGATATTTTCTAACAAACACAAGGAAAATATGTAAGAAAAGAGAACAGCAATAGAAGAAACCAGAATCACAACAAATAGATCTGTGTAACAGCTTTAGTAACACTGTTTTGGGGAGAAGTATCTATCCATTACAACAGAGAGCAACAATGGTTATTTGTTGGTGTATTTTTTTAGGGTTGTTTAGAGGAACAGCTTTGACTTCTTTTGTAAAGTTTCTCTGTGAATGCAGTAATGTGGTCATGAAATGACATTAGCTGTCACTGTCAGGTGTGTACTCAGGTAACAGGTACCTCTGTCAAAAAAGCTATGAATTTTGTTCCTCTCCTCTACATCCTCCCAAAGTTCTGCCTATGTCTCTGTCTAGAATTACAAGGCACAGAGCAATAGGGAAGGAAGAGAAGAGGATAAATGTTGACTACTGAAATACTAATCTAATTTGGGACCTAAAACAGATTGCAAAGATGCTGGCAATACACTGCAGTATTTAAGGAATAGTTAATTTTATTTTAAAAGCAAACAACAATTGTGACCTAATAAATGTTATTTTATAGATACATATTTGCTAAGCTCTATTATATATTCAAGCAGATTCTGATCCACAGCCAAAACAGCCTTTTTCCATTCATTCTGCTCTGGAAGTGCTAGGTGGAATGATGGTAAAAGAGATTCACACTAAAGAACTCTAAATATGGAAAAATAAGTAGGAAAAGGGATTAAAAAAACTCAAACCACACCAAAACCCAAACCCAGACTAAAAACACTATTTGTAGAAAGAAACAATCTTAATGAAGTAGCAAGAGTGCATAAAGATGAGTTTTAATGTGATTTTCCTCTTCAGGAAAGCACTCCTTTCTTTGGTCTGAAAAATCAAAGGCAGTGCCAGCTTTGCATCTGACATGTTCTCTTTTAGGTAACTCATCTGACCTGTAGAGGAAAAAGGTCTTGAATTTCTTTCATGTAACTACTCAGGTCAGCCACACTTCAGCTGGATCATTTCCTTGAGATTGAATTGGGGTACTTGAAAAAGGTAAAGGAGACAATGTTAGAAAATTTTTTGTCTCATTAAATGTGGGTAGAGTTTATGATTAGCTGACTTATCCAGGGAATGCCTGGATAGACTTCCTAGACCTGGTAAGTGAGACAGAGAAAAGGAAAGCATTGCAAATACTGTAATTTGAAAAGATGGAAAGCTATGCAGAATAGTGAAGAAAATCAGAAGGACCCTAGTTATTTTGATGTGATGAGGTGCTCTTAATAAGTGATTCTTACTAATTCTGTCGCAAATACCTATTAATCATTTCACTTATGCACCTTAAGAGACAGTATTATTATGAGCACAATTGCTGGAGGCTGTTATTGTAACCATTTACTGAAATTCAAGCACAAAAAGAGAAGCTAGGCTATTGCCTTACTATGCAGAAAACTTGCCATGGAGAATTGATAGTGGGCTATTAACTTAGTCTGTCTAGCAAAAGGGGTGAGTTTGCAATTTACCTCTGGCTAGACACTCCCTGAGTCTCAGTTCGGTCAAGGAAACCAGCAGCAACATCAAACGCATCTTCAAACATTACCTGTTGGAGAAAATGCTTCAGATGTCAGTATATCCAGCCACCTAGAAATTCTACCTAGTACGTAATCTTTAAAAATGAAGCTTTTCAAAGCATTATATTCTTTCTTTCCTTTTACAAGTACACTTACGGCTAGAGTAAACCAATAGGGTTTTGTGAAGACAGGATTAATAAGGAATAACTGTATTTCATGACTAGGAACAAAGGTTAATACATTCCCTTCAGCCTGTGATTCAAACTCTAGGAATTAGACTTAACATTACATCTCCCAAAAATCAGTAAAAAACATGAATTGTATCAGTGCTTTAGAGACTTGACCATGGGCTGCTGCTTCTGGCTGGAGACCTCAGTCTCTCCAAATCTCTTTCCAGTGTGTGACATGGCTTGCAAAGGAATTTAGATGCTCCCTGTGACAGACCGATAAGCTCATTAGTTTATTCTGCCATAATGCAGTTCACGCATTTTCTGTGCCAGAAAGTACTGTACATGCAACACCCTCATGACATTTTCTAAGGAGGTCAGCAATGTAAGTTGTCATGTGACTCAAAAAGAACTTGTCAATACCATTTATTTCCATGCTAAAGGTGGACATCTGTCCTTCCCTTGCAGCTGAAATTACACGCATGTCTTTGAGCAGCTAGTTGCTTTAAGTAATCAGTGCTCCACAAACAGTTTACAAAGAGTTGGCTGTTATTTCATCTCTTTTTAACAAATGCCCCGGGTCTACTCAGTCACTGAGTTCTTGGCTCTGCAGAGGTGCATGACACACGCAGTCATTAGCCCTGTACAACTTGAACTTTCTCTTTGCTACCAAGTGCTTTGATAAAAAAAAAAGCCACACAACCCAAAACACAGCAGGCCTTGGCAAACTGGGTATTCCTTCTGGATTTAGATCATCTGTGCTCCTTGGAGAGTTTGCAGAGAACAGTAACTGCGTAATTCTTGTCCTTGCTTCCTCCCCCTGGAGCAAGTTAGAGCAAATTTAACTGTTACTTAGCACAGAAACTACACGTCAGTGGAGACTATCAGGATTGCTACCACTGCACTCCTATAGCTTGCCAGGGAGACAATTCTCTCTTTTACCAAGAGAGAATTTAATGCAGACATTTACTTGAAGACTACTTATTGTCTTCACTTTTCGCATTCAAGTGGTCTTGGGAAAGCTTAATTGCAACTACTGTATGTTAACTATTAAAAGCTGCAGAGCCAATTAGCATCTGAAAGCTTGGAGTTTCAGAGGCAGATGTATGTTACTGAGCACTTACTTCTTCTGGTGTGGAGACTGAGGAATCACTGGCTTCCTCACTGTTACCTCGACTGTCCCTCACACTACCTTCAGTGCATGCACCCTTAGGATCCATGAGGAAATCTCTCTGGCTACAGTACTGCAAGATGCTGTCTCTCCTTTCTTCTGAA
The DNA here is from genome assembly GCA_025448015.1 of Bolborhynchus lineola. Classification (NCBI taxonomy): domain Eukaryota; kingdom Metazoa; phylum Chordata; class Aves; order Psittaciformes; family Psittacidae; genus Bolborhynchus; species Bolborhynchus lineola. Next base: position 17,825 of record JAOEHX010046568.1, on the reverse strand, counting down.
AGCTCTTGCCAGAGGTGGGAAATAGCAGTGGATACCTCGGGAAGAGGCACCTCCTCAGTGCAAACAAATCCATGCTCTATCAGTAGGTCCACTGTGTGCTTATAAAAATACAGGTATCTGCAATGAACGGAAAGTGAGTATCTCTTAAAAGCAGGCTACGATGCAGCCATTCACTATAACTCATCAGGAACCTGGGAAGTAGCTCTGATTCATAACTACTTCACTCACTCCCCCCACTAAGACTTCATACAATTACTGCAGGTTGCCCAACACTGCTTGAAGATCTTAGCAACTCTTTGCTAAGGTTTCATCTGCAAGGGGCAGGTTCTAGCCACAGTCTCAGCAAGGCTGCCTCACAACAGAAGCTCCAGGTGCTGCACACTGTACCTGTTGCACAGGCAAACCTCATTCTGCATTTCATAAATTTTGAGCTACTTGCCTTTATATCCAGAGGCTTTTACATTGTAATTCACTTTTTATACTTTTAGTGGCATCGCACTACACTTAGACTTGGCTGAGGCCCTACCCTGATGTATTAGGTACCATACATACAGATAGAAAGAGACTACACCCCAGGCCTGGATGCTCTGACTTAAATAAGCATAGGAGCTCAATTTCCTCCATTTTGTATCTGAAGAAACACATCCTTAAGACTGACTTCTGTGCAGTCTGTATTGAAATCTGTAATGGAACATACATGCCATCATTTCAACCCTGCTACTAATCTCAGAATAAGCCCACTTCTTCTGTTAGCACTGTGTGGCACACTGAACTAGGGATACTAGTATCTACTTTGGCAAAGTTATTTTATATTAATTAAATACTTAGAGCCTCTCAGATGATAATAACAAAATCAAAAGAGTACAAACCGAGAGTTCTATAAACAGCAGTCACTCTTACTAAGTTCGGGCTCAAAATGATTCCTTGAAGATGTCTCAGATGAGCACATTTCCTGATTAACTGAACAGTACTGCATGACAGAAAATAACTTAGAAGAGTTCAGTCTCTTTTCTCTTCTCATTTTCCCTTCTTTTCTCATTTTCTCCTCTCCTCAGTTGTTTCAGCAAACCAATATCAAAATATCTTAAGATTCTGCACGCAAGCATAAACATATTCAAACTCCATTTTCCACACTTTGTGGAGTATTTTCCTTCATTGCTGGAGACAAAATAGCAGAAGGAGAATAAGCATTCTCATGTACAGTATTGCTCTCACTAAATATTCTGGATGTCCAGCTCCAAACAAAGGATCTGGAGTTTCTCAAACAGAAGAATATGAATGACCATTAAGACTGCTTTGCCAAAGAAATTAAGCTTGAACCATGACTGAACTATTTCCTTCCTGGAAGGATACAACAACATTTTGCACTAGACAGGGTACCCCACCAATGGTAGCTCCAATGGTAGTTGAGGACATGGGAGAAAAAAAGCCAGTTGAAGCTCAAAGCATTTCTGATGCTGCCCAAATAATACGATTACACAGTTACCAAAAGGCTGTTATTTTCTTTGACGAAGAGTCCCTATTGTTTTATGCCTGTTATAAAAGACCATTTTTTGAGAAGACTTAGCTATGAACCAATTGTGGTCTGCCATATGACCGTAGGATAAAGGGCAGAGTCCATACAGTACAGGCCCTGGTCTACCTCGTCAGTGAAGAAGCTGTTTATGGCCCTGCCGTGCATGCTTTGATGAAGTAGAGCTTAGTTCCCACAGAAAATCTTGAGTCAGCCCATTTCAAGGTCTTGTACATGATACCCTTACTACAGTCGCCGCCGATTGTCACAGGAGCAAAAGCAGGAACCGGAGTGGGAGGCTGGTGCCATCTACTGGCAAAACTGAAGCCTCACCTTGATGGAAAACTCAATAACCAAGGGAATTTTATAAATAAGAACCAGCTCAAAGGAAAAGGGAACCACGGAAGTTTTTGTTTATGTGGAAGAGGATGCCAGGTGCAGCTGTGGATTCTCCTGCACTGCATGTTCTTAACTCTGAAATGGTTAGGGTGAAATTGACGCTGCTTGATGGTACAGGATAGATTAGATACCCATCTGTTTCTCAAATCTTTGCAACTAAATTATCATTTATACTTTTGGAAAGCATCCATGACCTCTAAGTACTTCCTAGTGCTGTCTGACAGCAAGAAGAAGAATGTGATGAATAATGCACTCAGTCTTAAGATACCAGTAACTTCGAAATAAACCCAGTAATTTTACCATTTCAACCAGAGACTAAAATACATGGATCACTGACACAGGAACAGTGGTCTTTGATTTTTAGGTCCTGCATCAGGCACTTAGGAGCTGATTGTAAAGGTTACAGGCTTGCACCCACTAGCTAGAAGTTTGACACACATAAGTGTTTAGGTTCCCCTTCTTCTCCCTGCCATGTTGCAGACATTCTGAAGAGTACTTTCTGATACCTTTCAGACCACCACTATTCTGCAGCTCACAGGCTGAGAACCACATGATCTTCCCTCACTGGATCCAGACTCGTCCTGCTCTGATCCCACAGAAAAAGTACTGCAAGCTGTCAGGAGCTAAAGGTCTATTTCTGTGAGGGTCAATAGTGTTCAAGCTCCTCATAACAATGCTATTACAAAGGCAGAATGAACATCACTTTGCGGGAAAGTGTCTGCCTACCTCTGTTTCCTGCACCTCCCCAGAATACATACAGCTAGACATACAGCAATTCTTACATTCCTAAAATCTAGCCCTGTTGGAGAGATACAACTTGATAGTGGTACTGATGCCATAAACACACAGCAACGTGCATCTACATAAAGCACTCTGGATGAATAATCTCCTATTCCATCTGAGCTTGCCTATTGAACCACTTCTGTTAGCAGGTCTGCTGCATCTGACCCTGCAAGCAGTATGGACAGTGGTAAAACATGGCCACACACAGACTGACGCATTTAAAAGAATTTTTTTTCTCTTTCTTGAAGATGGGTGGAAAATCCCCAGGGATTTTCCAAGGCCTGGAGAGCTGGGGGCTGCTATGATGCTGGGAGTCCATTGACATGCAAGATGCAGGTAAGGGACTTAGGAGGTGTTCAGGTTCATCACCAGCAGGGTTAAAATTGCTGGCACAAAGCTTCTGCAAGGCAGATACAAGCTCCAGTAGGGCTGCATGAACAGCAACAACTGGATGCACAGTGTTATTTCAAATAACTTAAAAAACTGAAGTCAACACGGGTTGCATCTACCGTTCAAATTCCACCAGATCTGGGGAAGAAGTGTCTGAAGACTGGATCAATTCTGGCTTCCCATCCCCTTCCAGTGTTGGCTTTTCACAATCTTGAATCAAATACCAGATGGAAGAGTCACTCTGGCTTACAGCTTCGGAGGCTGATGCAGTGCTGGAAAGAACACAAGAATACACAGAATAAAAAGCCACATGAACAACTTATTAATTGAATTAATAAGACCCTTGTCATGCTCACTCCAGAGTGAAGGGCCATTCTTCGCAAGCCAGCTTTCTCCTCCTCCTTTTGCTTGCAGGCAAATGAGAAGTCCTTGCTGGAGATAAGCTACATAGGAGGGAAGGAAATACAAGCACTGACTAGAAATGAGACCAACAACACGCTTAAGAGTGTTTTTTCACAGCACAGATATTACAGGCATCCAGGTGAAATCTCTTTATCTTATCTTCACACTGAAAGGCCTCTGCTTGGAAATTCAACAATGACAAAGGTTCAGAGATGCTGGGATGAAAGCAAGTGCAAAGTATTATCATCTTTCTTTGATTGGTATAAGCCCTTACCTGTGATTGCTGAAGTGCCTCTTGACGTATTCCTCCCTAACTTCCTCCAAGCCGGATGGATTCCCATCCTCCAGACTGAAGGATTCTGTTGTCAGCAGAAAAGTTACTGTCACATCAGTGGCGCTCTAGGCTTCCCTCTCACCCTCAGCCCCAGCCAAACAGAGTAATTTCAACAACTGGTTCTTCACAAGCCAGAGCTTTTCATAAGGCAAAAATGATGTAACAGGAGAAACTTCTGCCTCTTCTACAATGTAATTACCACTGGGGGAGGTTACAATTATTGAGGAACTTTGAATCAATACCTTCTTCCTAATGTTGGTCTGATAGACTTGATGGTGAACGCGACCAGCAAATCAATGTCCAGGCAAGTACTAGTCAATACAGTATTCACAATCAGTATGAACTGTACATATATGCAAATAAATGCGAGGGGAAGTTTACCTCCAAACTCTCCTCAACCAGCCTGCTTGTGATCCCTTCAATTTTATAAAACAATAGAACAGTTTGTGCTGTATAGGACTTTAAATATCATCTGATTCCAACCCCCTGCCATGAGCAGGGACACCTTCCACCAGACCAGGTTGCTCAAAGCCCTGTCCGACCTGGCCTTGAACACTGCCAGGAATGGGGCAGCCACAGTTTCTCTGGGAAAGCTGTGGCAGTGCCTCACCACCCTCACAGTAAAGAATTTCTTCCTAATATCTAATCTAAACCTACCTTCTTTCAGTTTAAATCCATTCCCCCTTGTCCTGTCCCTATATGCCCTTGTAAAAAGTTCGTCTCCAGACTTCCTGTAGGCCCCCTTTATGTATTGGAAGACTGCTATAAGGTCTCCCCTGAGCCTTCTCTTCTCCAGACTGAACTCTTTCAGCCTCTCTTCATAGGAGAGGTTTACTCTGTCAAACTATTCCCTCTACCTATGGCTGACTTTTATGATTTATCAAAGAATGCGCGCTCAGAGGAAATTGCTCATTTTAAGCACTGGGATGCAAATTATTGGGAGGAGCAAGTTGAAAGAATAGCAATGTTTAGGTATTTTTTCTAGCCAGCATTAATTTATGCACTTCTAGGGACATAAAAATACGCCCAAAGTCTCTACCCCATCAGCCCTCAGTCCTACTTGCTGCCACTAAGGGCGGCAGCCAGCGTCAGTAAACAGAAGGCACACTGGCAAGTGCGTGAAGTCCCAAAGTGGGAGCTGCCCCACCTGCTGACAGCACGCGCTGGACTGGTGTGATGCATGCTGTCACAAGTGATAATGGAGGAGTGCATGAAGATGACCCATTACGCTGAAAAAACCCAAAACTGCAGCATCTCTCTTATCCATTTCTATGAGAGTAAGTTCTTAATTAGAGGCTTCCGTTTCTTATTCTAGGAAATCCTCAAAAGCTGCTCTCTCCTTCTCCTTTACCTCACCCAGAGCCTGCTGTTCTGAAGTTTAAGTCCTGGCTGGGCTCAACTCAGACTGTGCCATGTTGCTGCAGCTGTGAGAAGCACACACGCTCCTGCAGCCTCTCAGTGGGAGTCCAAGCATGCAGCTTGGGGACCCATGCCAGCCCCAAACCTGCCAGGGGTGAATTAGCAGAAGGGTGACAAGGGCACTCTGCCTGGACTACTTGCTGCCACGGGTTAGCAGGAATTACTTGCTTCCTTCCTTCACCTAGGCTGAGGAGGGGGGATGAACAACTGAAAGTCAGAGAGGGATTTCTGAGGTGCAGTGCTCAGTGGGTCAATACACTTTTTGCTATCCCCTGCTTACTGCTACAACTAAAGCCACAGTTTACTCTAATGTTTTAATGGGCTCAGTCGTGCACCCATCTGTTTCTATTTAACAAGTAAATTAACAAAATAAGTCCAGGAACTCTGTCCACAGCAAACGCAGTTGCATACAGTTACCTTTCATCTTCAGCAAAGAACCCAAGGTTTTCTCCAGCTTCTGGATAGATTTCTTAGCCTTACGCAAAACCTGATACTAAACATAAGAAGAAATGAGTACTGATTGCTCTCTGCTTTGACTAGACTCATGTTTTAACATGCCTTGGTTGCTTTCTTCACTTTTCCTTCATTTTGACCTTCAGTTAAATCGATGTCTCTGTGAAAACAACTGTGCTTTTTCACCAGCAACCTTCATCCATATGAAAAGGGAAGAGAACTAATACCAGAGCAAACTTAAATAAAGAATATAAAAATATATTATATTATGCAATACAAACACATAACACCCAGTTACATAGATGTTTGCTACTTAATTCTGACCTTCTTTCATCAGCGAATGGTCTTGTTTGGCTCACTCTCTTCTTGGAGCATGTCCAGAAATACTATGCTGTGAAGTCTTGCTGGATATCTACCAACTTCAGGCATAAGACTTTACTAATCATTTCCCATGAGAATTGTGCTAGGAGAAGCCTTTGCCATGTTGTAGTCTCAGCTACACTTATGTAAACTGGAATAACTTCAGTTTGCTGCACATCATTCCATCATTTATAGAAAACACAGCTGAGAACATATGGCTAATACATTTAAACATACACAACTCAAAAATATTTCAAGATTTATGTGATTGGTGACACAATCCACAATCACCATAGGCAGGATGATTACCCTGTAGAGTTTTCACATGGGGTATTTTAGCCAGACACTAACCACTGGGATTACAAGTGAATGTCTTTGTTTAGGCTCTCAAAGACACTGAGCCTCCTTGGCCTCCAAGTGTCACACAAGGGGCACATGATAGTATGAAAATGCAATTTCAGTAATTGATGTGAAGATAGTCCCCTTAGACTAGACAAAATAAGTATCTGTTTAGTCCTGGCTTCTGAGATAATGGTGATTTCAGCTTAACTTGCATCTTGTTCAGAACATGGCAAACTGAACTCCTGCCTCAACCTGCATGAGAGGTAAGGGGTTCAGCAGGCAGAAGCCTCAGATAGCAGTATTTTGCATATTCGGAGCCTCAAAACCCTTTACAAGGGCAATTCCCTTCCTAAGCAATCATTATGCTCTCCATTTTACAAACTGGAAAACTGAAAGTAACCAATCTTACTAAATGAAGCTGCGGTAGAGTTGAGCATAAAAAGGACTCCCTGTGTTTATTCCTCTGCCTTGAGAATGGTAATATCCATCTTTCCTGTAGCATTTTTTGGGTCAATTTTATCTTTATAAACAATTTTGGTTTAAGGAAATAGTTTTGGGGGTTTTGATTTGTTGGGTTTGTTTTTTTTTGTTTTAGTTTAGCAGAGACCAATAAACAGTACTGGTGGTTGTCTTTCCTGATTTATTTTTCCAGTGTGTTGAACACAGAGTGCACCCTCATAAGGCTGAAGGCATTACTCCCTCCCTTACAACTTATTCTCTTAATCCTTAAACACACTATTCTGATTTCACAGCAAAATGCTGTGAAATCAAGATAGCTTCATCATGGGATCCCTTTACTTTCTTATTTGTTTACAAAATATAAAGAAGCCGCAAAGCTATGAAGAAGCTGCAAAAACCCTCTGAGAAAAGTGCAGATAGGGCCCATGATAAACCCATGATCCAGTTTACAAAGTGAACAATTTTTCTTACACTGACCTGCCTGCTTTAAAGTAAATGCAATCCAGGAAAGCTGCACACAGTGAAATTACACACGGACTGGCATCCATATAGTGGCCATGCTAAGGAACCTGGTTAAACTTAAACACACCCACGTACAACAGCACTGCACAAAGAAACAGTCACTGCTGCGCACCTTTGACAATGACCTGCCTGACCGGGACAAAACAGCTTCCTGCAAGCCGCTGAAGAGCTTTGCCAGCGTAGCCTGGTGGCCTGCCTGTGGTAAGCGCCGCTTGGCCACGTGAGGCTCTGCCTCTTGCAGTTGTCTCAGGGGACTGGGATTCACTCTGGCATATGTCTTCCTACAGCCTCCAGCTGTCTCCATCAAAAGCTGCAATGGAACATTTATTTATACCGAATAAATACGTAATTAAGTGAAGAAAAAGAAACCTTAAAGCCTGCACAGTGGACTGATGAAAAAGGCAAGCTTGGGTGACTGAAAAGAGCACTCCAGCTCATTTTTCCACAGGAAGTAATGAAGTTTGAAATCTTCTCTTTGCCTGAGCGATGTCATCTCTAAGTACTGACTAAGACGTAACCAATCACTAGCGATAAACTGTGGGGCATGAAACGCAGCCGAGACAAGCCTCCCACCTCCTGCACCCTTCCCCACGATGACTTGATGCTCCATTTTCAAGGGTTATCTGGGGCTCAGCTTCACCTTGTGCTGAGACTCCTCAGGCCCACCAATGGTTAAGACAGACTTCTTCTCTGCACCGGAAATTTTTCTCCAATTAACTGTGACATCTGAGCAGGCATCTATATGAGATGTACACATGCGTGAGAGGGCCGGACACATGCCCACCCGGACACACTGCAGCCACCCCTCCGGCCTGACACAGCCCAAAATGCCCGCTTCGGGAAGCCCTTCCTGGCACCGGACCAGTGCTTCCTGCCCCCGTTACCGACCGTAAGCACGGCCTAGAGGTAAGAACGCCTGCCCCTGCCGTTTCTTCTGCAGCCGGGAGGGAAAAGGCCGACCCGGGTAAGCGCCTGCGGGAATCCGCCGGAAGCTTCCGCGGATGGATGGATGGA
>JAOEHX010046566.1:0-10695 GCA_025448015.1 Bolborhynchus lineola | reverse complement strand
ATGGAGAAGTGAGATTGCAGCTGAAATGACCAAGGGTGGTGGAGCTGTGGTGATTCTTACAGAAGCCAGCAGAGGTTTGATAGAATTTATAGTTGGCCATCTTCAGAAGAGGTGGGACTAGGAAGTTACTGTAGAAAAGAATTAGCAAGAGCTACAAGCACAATCAAGAAGTGAGAATTCTGAGAAGGGAAGGAGGACATGGTCTGTCAGTTGTTTCAGCGTTGGGTGCCTGTGTTGGGAGACATTCTACCTTATCATAACGCAAGAGAGAAAAAGCTTATGCACCTGATTACTTTGAAGGTATTTAGCACTCCAGTAATGCAAGATGGGTTTCATGCTGTGTAATTTTTCATCAGTAGTAGGCTTTTTCATGGGAACTAGTCACCTTGAGCCCTCTTTTCCATGGTGGAGAGAAAAGAGCACTTGTTAGAGGAGATGAACTATACCCTTAAAGTACATGTCTAAAATAAGCCAGATGGATTGTGCTGCAGTAGTGCCTCTTTCTCTCCATTGACTGTAAAAGGAGTGGGTGCGGTTAGCGAGGATAGAGATGTCTCCATGGGAGGCACTTGTATTTAGTTGGAGGAATTTCTTTGTTGCTTTTTATGAACACTAAACTATCCATCAGTTCACTCAGTGCTGTCTCCAAAGTTGTAAGTACTGCACCAGAGACAGTCCCTGTGAAATTGTGGTTGTCAGCAAGTGAAGGAGATTCAGAACACATGGTAAATAAAAAGCATTCAGTGTAATACGCATCATTTTGATTCCAGAAGTGCATGTGCTTTTGTTCAGTCCTGGTTCTGTTTGGGTTGCTGTACCATTAAAAGTCTGTCTGAGATATCTTGGAGCATCATGACTATAATTTAAGGCTAGCCCTTGTTTACATGACACATGGTTGAAATCTGCACCCTGGTGTGTGTCAGGAGAAATCAACGTGTAATTAAAAACTGCTAAATATGATGTCATGGTTGCATTCTTTGCTTTCTGAGCATTACTTTTAGTGGTGTATTAATTTATCTTGCTACTTCTTCTAGGGACCAATGCATACACTTAAATGTCAATATTATTGATAGCTCTCGGCTCTTTCCAGGCTGTCTTCCATCTCTGCCATTTCTGAGGATGAGGTCAATGAGCATTTTGAAGTACTGGTGTATTTTATGATAGGACAGGGTAAAATCATGTTCACTGCAGTAAAGGTGTGCTCTTAAGGGTCTCTGGTGTTGCATTAACAAGGCATTTCAAGGAAGTAGAATATCAAATTAATGCTTAATGTTAAATACATTAATGTCTTTGTGCTTGATCCCTGTTATGGCATGGAACAAGAAGGATTTTTAAACAGCTTCCTTCCTTGCCTTCCTCTTCTCACAAATGAACATTAAAAATTTATAAATGTGGTAAGAATGTTGTAAGAGTATTCTGTATCAAATGGGGGAGGGAGTAAGTATGCATTCTCAACAGAAATGCTCTAGTCTCCTTGATTTTGGGGAGGGCATCTGCAAACAACAAAATCCCTACAAAACCCAACACATAGAACAGAGAATAGGCTCAGTATCAAGCTATGCCTTGCTCAGACATGGAGGAGCTTGTGGGGCTGCCTTCTCTTCATGGCTTTGTAGGATGGCCTGGGTATAAACTGATATCTTAGAAATTACCTAATCTTTTTCTGCCAATGACTTATAAAAGGACTCCAATAAAGTTTACTTATCTTTTTCTGTATTAATCATGTCTGTCTTTACATGTAGTTGGGCAGTTCAGATGGTAGTTCTCTAGCAGAACTCTCTCTTCATTGGGTCCTTTAGGCTTAAATGCAATAAATAAAACTAATAATTCTGTGAAATACTTTTATTTCCCATCTGTGCTTTATGTTTGTATACTTTGAAGCGTCTTCAATGATGCAACTGTAGTTTAAGGGCTGTGTGAGAAGTATTATTTACAGTCGCTATCAGTTGCTTTCATGCATCTGTAACTGTGCAATAAATACAGATATGTAGGACAGAATTAAGAAACTGTTTTTCACTTCCTGCTGACAGTATCTTGCTGAGTGTAGCTGACCTATGTGACATAGGACTGCTTGTGCTGATTGTGTCCTTCCTATCTCATCTGTGACTATATCTGTCTTGATATATTAGCTGGAGTATGGGAATAAGAGGGATAGTTGCCTTGCCAGGTTGAGTGCAGTAAGGGAATTGAGTTAAAATCAGTTGCAGTATGTAAAAAAATTGAAGTTAAAGCTCTGTTGCATTGCTTTGTTTGGTTAAAATGAATATTTGATTTTCTATTTGTTTTCTACACTTTAAAAAAAATTCTACCAAACAAAATGGGTTTCTAAATAAAATGTCTGATACTTATGTTTGAAATTATCATCACTGTTGTTTTTTGTGGTGATAAGAGCTGATAGGAATTTGTGAATAGCTCTGGTTATCCTGTAAGTATTCCTGATAAAGAAAAATTGAACTTCCATTAATGCTGAGTAGAATCACAAAATATCTCAAACCGGAAGGGACCCATAATGATCATAGAGTCCAGCTTCCTACTCCTTGCAGGTCTACCTTAAGCCTAAACCACAAGAGCAGAACATTTCTGGGCAGGCAGAATTTATCAGGCAAGAAGTTTGCTCATAAACATGTGTACCCAGCCTAAAGAAATGAACACAAAATCAATGTTTAAAGCCACTGGGAGCTGATCTGCTGAAGGCAGTGGGAAGTCCCTTGTAATAAAATCCTCTGCGTAAAACAGCTGTGTCACTTCTCTGTGCTGTATGCTGTGCTATTTATTACATGAGCTTCCTCTAAGTACAAGAAGGACCTTAAAGTACTGATAGTTAACAATAAAGTACTACATTATCTGAAAACTACTTACTTCTGCCTCCGTCCACAGTTTCCTTATGGATTTAAGTGACATAAGGGTAGTTAGGTCTGTATCTTTCAGAGGATCTTGGGCTCCCATATTCTTCCCAAGGTATCGTGTTGTGTGCCCTCTCTTGCTTCTACCCATCGCATTAAAGAGGAGGCAAGGTGATATCAAGGCATCAGTCCTCTCATTCAGGATTAAAACTACTTTCTGTATTAATCTGTTAAAGGTGCTGATAAAGACTAATCAAGTTTGAGACTGGGGGAGCCTCCCATTTTTTCATATCAGCTTTTACCCTCTCAAGAGCAAGGCTACTGGAAGGAGGACTCAAGAGCTGGGCAAGTAGCAGGTCTGCTGTATGCCTGAAACTTCATGCTTTCCTTCTGTCATTCATGAGCAGTTTATATTAAACAAGTATTGAACACTAAGCACTTTATAAAGGCACAGCCTTGACCTCAGGCTCTCTGCAGCATGGGTAGGTTAAATTGACATTTTTGGGGAAGCCGTTTGAGCAAGAATCTGTGGATTTGATCTGGTAGCTGTAATTGTGATATTTGAAACCTGAGGGCTATTTTTTGGGGGAGTATGTGTATATAGTGAGAATCAGTCCAGACTAAGTTTATTGTATCTGTTGTCAAAGGTGCTTTTGAGCAGAGACAATAACTTAGGTAGAAGCAAACATTTCCAATTCTTTTGAGTTGGACTCTTAAGAACTTTCTAAGAAGCGCTGCTGTCTAATCAGTGAATGAATACATGAGCAAACAGAAAATTTAGATGAGCAAAACATCAGTTACATATCTTAACTCTTATTTGGGTGTCTGTCAAGGCCAGGGTTACATCCTCATATTGCTGCAGTGAGCGCTGCAGTGAGCTCTGCAGTGAAAGCCAGGGGTGCTCTCCAGATGATAATTACCAGTAGTTAGTTGGCTGTTGCTGCAAAAATTTTCTCTGAAGTAGATAGTTCTTTCCTTATGCTTTTTGCTTGGAATTTATTCATTTGTTCAGGAATCTTATGAACTTGGCTATTCCTTCCTCCCCTCCAAGATACCACCTGGGGGAAGCTGCAGGTTAATAGTGTCCTGTACTGTAATCTTCCAGCTATTCATGTAGGCAGCCTATCAAATGTGCCGAAATAGACTGTAGCTCTGATCGTCTGGCGGAGGGGATTAATGTCATCTAATGCAATATGTTGGTACCAAATAGATTACAAGAAGCAGAAGAGGTTTGGAGGCACAGTGAGCTGGGAGAGGAGGGAAGTAAAACCCCTCAGGAGACCAGGAGCCATCTCAATTTGCAACTTGTAGTTAATATACTGTGTGCAGCAACATGTTTGGGACTGTACTTGATGGGGGGGGAGGGGGTATCACAGAAGATGCTTGCTATAAAGCTTCTGTTTAGAATTGACAACTATAATCAGGTAACAGTGTTCTGGAATCTTGTTTTACATTTCATCTTAAACCAAGTGCTGAAATATTTTTGGTGCATAAAGTATATGTCTAGTGTTTTCCATAGCTTGTTTAGTCTTACTAGGCATATAAAGATGTTAGTCATTAACTGGGTGTTAAATAACTGGGTATAATTAACCTTACTTGGTCATGACAGTAAAAGTAGTAAAAGTGTACATTATGTAGTATTTGATAAATGTGTTTATATTGAGGCATTCCATTGATTTGACAAATAAGGGGTCATTAATGGCAAAGTTGACTTTAAATCTGAAGCCACAGCTACTCTTGCAGGCACAGAAGTCAATACAAGCTGTGTTAGCTTGCCTGACATGTTGCAGCAAAATTGCACTAGAACAAGGTTGAGCATCTCTGCCACATTCTGGTCATGTCTGAAATGTCTGTAGACAAGCTGCTAGTTTAAACTGCAGAATCAGAGATGCTGTTTGCTCTCTCTCTTTTCATTGTGCTACTTTAAGCATATTTGAAACCAGGGAACTTGTTAGCTCTTTCTATTGCCATGTAACTGAAAACTAAATGAACACAAACTGGACTTCTGAGAGATGTTTATGCCCAAGGAGGATGTTAGCAGATACACACAGTGCTCAGCTGAAATGAAATAAGTGCACGAGGGGACTGGTAAAAATATATAGTCCTGTGCACTGGAGATGCCCCTGGGGCTGGTAATGGGGGTCTGTGCACTTGTCAATCCATCCCTTCAGAATGGGCTCTGAATCCCTCTAGAGTTCCCATTTTATGGCTTGAAATCCTTGTTGACTCCCTTCTCCATGCTTTAGTATTTTATTATGTGAAGGGATGGGGATAAAGAAGGGGGTGTGCAGGTATGCATGTATGTGAGAAAATTTAGTGCAGACTATATTCTGCATCAAATATATATTGTGTGTCTGTAACAGTTACAAACCAACACCTTTAATAAACCATAGGTTGGTTAATGTGTTAGGGGTTTTTGTTGGTAATTTAACTGGGCCCCTACGGTGCCAAGTAGTGTTTTCTTGCCAGGTAGTTGAGTGCTTAATAAATCTATCCAATGGTTTTAAGTAAATTTTATGGCTCAGTCAACTTTTTCCTGCTTTCAGCTTTTAGGAAGAGGACAGCTGCTAGACTGCTCAGGTGCTTTAGTTCACATGTGGATTTTGAGCCCAGCAACTATTTTCTTAGGGGCTCTTTCTCCCGCAGTTACTCATCAAGTTATTTTGAGGTGATCAGCACTAAACAAAATCAAAGCCATAAACCAAAATGCTAAACAAGACAACTCTGCTTTTTTTGATCAGCAGTAATCCAGCTGGGTGTATTAAAGACTCTGTAAGTTGCTCCCACAGGATATGGACTCTGGAAAAAATGCCATGTAAAAAGCCCTCTGTCTCGCCCATTCCCCAAGCTCCCTATTCTTCCCCTATTTCAATAGTAAAGCTTTTAGATATCAGTTACATTCTTTTTGTTGAGTGTTATGTGGCTGACTTGAGATGTGGAAAAGTTTTGTCTAAAGCTTTATTTAAGGGAATATGAAATAATTTGAAACTTTAACTAAAACTGATGGGGAAAGGAATTAGGGTTGTTTGTACAGATGGGGTTAGAATGGAAATATTTAATCTACATGTAGGTATTTCCAAAGTACCTCATGTGATTTGGTAACCTGATCCACCTTTCCCATGGAAAAAAAGGGCATTTGGGGTGTCTTATCCAATTTTGTAATGTAGTCCTGAGTATTTTTCCACTTCTCCCTGATTTGGACTAAGCTGAGCTTTGATGAATTCCATGAATTTTTATTGAATTGGAACTGATGCGTAATGAGGGAATGATCAGGTTAATGTAATTACCAATAAAACTGATAGGAATACTCGGATGTCATTAAGTCAGCCTTTTGATTTTGAATTGGAATTGAGTAATATCATCACTGAAGTCAGAGCTGGCACCAGTGTGCGGGGCGAGTGTGAGATCAGAGAGTTCTTATTGTTTCAGATCTTAACCGCATAGTCTGAGATTGGAAAGATGGACTGGCAAATGGAGAGGTAAACTGGAGGGGGGAATAAGGTAAACCTGCAGTTCCTCTTGCCAAACCCCTGAGAATGTCTCTGGTTTACTCTCTGAATGTGTTTGTGGTCTGTCTTCTCCTGGATGAAGATGACTGTTGACAGCAGACAGGGAAGTTCCTATACTGCTAATTCATGAACTGCTGTGTACAGAAGAAACTCCCTTCTCCAGTGCTCCCAGTATAACATCACTGGTTATGTTGAAGTGCATTGGGTGGGGCTGAGGGGGCAAAACAAAGCTTTGAAACCTTTCATATCTGGTCTCTTTTGTGTAAAATAAGAACAAGTAGATAAATGTGAAACTATTTTTAAAGCTACTTTCTCCTTTTGAAATAGTTTGGCACAGCTTCTGAAGCTTAGCTGTTGAATAATGAAACTTCCCAGCAACTGCCCTTTGATTACTTATAAATGTAGATTACAGCTGTCCTTTGGGGAAAGGCACATAGCTCAGCATGTAAGAAACTGACACCTTTTTCTCTTCTTTTCAGAGTATCTCCTCTACAGAAGTCTGAAATAGTAGACATGGTCAAGAAACATGTCAATGCCATAACACTTGCCATTGGGGATGGTGCCAATGACGTGGGAATGATCCAGACAGCTCACGTTGGAGTGGGCATCAGTGGCAATGAGGGCATGCAGGCGACCAATTGTTCGGATTACGCTATTGCACAGGTCAGAGGCAAAGAAGAGCAACTGCCATATCCTGTTATCAGAAATACGTTGTGCAGCCGTGTACTGCTTGGTGGCTTCTCCTAGCCCTCAAGCTAGGAGCATCTCTGCATGTTTCCTTTTGAGACAGCTGTCTGCAACAGTATCTTGGATGTATTTTTGGGGTTCATTATTATGATTTTGTATTATTTAGGGGAGAGCTCCACCTCCCCTCAAAGTTTGTTTCCTTCTGGCAGTTGTGCAATGTCTTGGTCCTTCAGTAAGCTTCTTTGGTGCAAGCCCTTTTCTCTTACTGTGAGTGGGTGTTATAACCATGTGTGTAAGAGTTTAGCTGTTTGGAAATTCTTACTTTGAGGTGTGTCTTTTCTTTTTAAATTCTTCTCACCACCATGGTTTATGCAAGAATTGGTCACAACTTTAGCACTGGCCAGCGTTTTCACTCTAGGTGCGTTCCTCTGGATGTTATTTGGGTAGGTGCTTTTACCTAATCTCATTAAATTCAGCACCAATTACTTCAGCTAAAGAGGAGACTAAAAAGCCTCTTTTGTTTTACTGAAGGAACAGAGATGTTGACTAAAGACTTAAAAAAGAAATGTAAGAAAGGAAGGAGATGCTTCAGCTGCTGGATGTCCTCTGAGTACTGTTTACAACTGAGGTGTTCTGTCTGTGTTTGAGGCTGATAGCAGGGCAAGAACAGCTGACAGGAAGCAGAGATGAGCTGCTATCCCTTCAGGGATCTGTGAGCACCAGTTGATGGTCCTTTCTGGCAGCGTGAAGGCAGACTGCTCTACCAAGTGATATGAAATATTGTCATCTTTTAATAGTTTCAGGGGAAGGTGGGGTTTTGAAAAGGCATGGGTAATGCTGCTGTTTGCGCACATAATGTTTATTGTGTTAACCCTGCTGGGAAGCAAAGTGGCAGTGTTGTGTTGCTGCCCTCCTTTGCAGCCTGATGAAGTGCTCTGGGTTTCAAACTTGAATAACTGAGACCTTTCACCAAATTTGTCTTGAAAATTTTAGGCTATTTCTGGCATAAGTAATATTTATGCTATTAGTAACAAGGGCTTATTCTAGCATAAATAGTAACATATTCCAAATGCATAGCATTATAGAAACTGCTGTAATCATCAAGTCTGTGGTCTCTTGTAATGACTTTCTCATTTTTAACTTCTGTATACTGTATTTTGCTTCTTCTGTATAATGTAATTGAATACTTTTTACTTATACTTCCTCAGATCATTTATTACTTCCATTTTAATAAGTAAGCATTAGCAGTGAGAGATTTGTCCATAGAGAGCCCTACACACGTAGTTCCTTTTGTGTTAGCTGCAACAATAATGAATCTGAAGAAGTAATTCCATGTTCATGTGTTGCTTCTGCATTAACAGAATCTCTTCTGTTTGGATTTAGTGTTAGAATGTGTAAGTAAGTTGCTGTTGGTTTAAATTCCAGTCAGGGAGTTGCTGACAATAGGAATGAATTGTCTTTCAAGATGAAGTAAAAGCTGGTCACACCAGCACAGAACTTTGACTTTCCAAAATCAGTAAAACACTGTGGAACTGTACTTGTGATACTGCTTAAGAGCTTTGTGCTGATTAGAAAATGTATAAAGGAATCCCTCCCGTAAAGGAGACTAATAATGTATGGTAATGTGTGTTTCAAAGTGTTCAAAAGAAAAGCTTGATCTCTGTGGGGTATATTTCTTTCAGCAAAGACATATAACTCCCACTAAAGCATTACTGTATGTGTATGCCTTGAAGGCAGAGTATGTTCTTACTGAGTAATTTAAGACTACCACTATAATGTAGCATTTCATGTTCAAACGGTATTCCAAATGCAGTGATGCCAGAAGTAGGCACTTATGGAGGAGAAAGTCTCTATATAGGCTCATTCAGGATTCCAGGAAGAATCAAAGCACAAACCAAACAAAAATAAAAAGGCAACTTGTGTCTGACTCTACTCCAAATAGCTTCCACAGGTGCAAGGAGCATCTGTTTGAATCATCCTTTTCCCTTGAAATGATCTTACACCAATGATCCATATTTAGAGAATTCCCAAATCAAATGACCTGTTTGGAGAGACAGTAGTAGAATTTAATAACTTTTCGTCAGTGAAAGGCTTTATCGTCTTAATCCAGAGAGCATCTGGTGTCTTTACTAGGGAAACTTCTTTCTTGTACAATCCTTCATGTTTCAGTTTTCTTTGGAAAATTTGGCTTGCATTTTGGATGCGTTTTCACTGTTTTGATCTCCTCCTGCCCCCACAACATGGCATCACCTCATCCTTTAGTCAAGATGGGGGGTATCTATCTAAAAGATAATTTCTGTATTAAAAAGAGTTCTGCTGGCTTGATACTGAGATGACTGTGAAAACTTATAGCTGTTTCACAGGTAGGCTGGCCAGATGGTCATAATGTTCCCTTCTGATTTAAAGCTCTCTAAATACAGTAGTGTCCAAACAAGGTGGTGTCTTAGTACAGCCCTATCCATACAGTTGCTCAAGTGCAGCAGTAGCTGTGCATTTGCATCATTTCAGTGACCAGCATGAAAACAAATTTAATTCCCTGCTGTGTCTTAATGGGACTCTTCACCAGTGTGAACAGGCTCAGAACTGTGTTATTTCGGTTACTGATATCTCCCTTGCTGTGCTATGCAGCAAACTCATTTTCATGAGAGTACAGTCAAGACAGAATAAGTGGCAGGAGTTTTCCTTACCTTGAGCTCCAGAGAAGGCTACAGTCATCACTCATTAGACACAGCAGAGAGAAGCTCTTAGGGTGTGTGTTTGGGGTGGCTAGTCAGGATGTTGTGGCAAGTTTCCCATCACTGCTGATACTTTTTGTTAGTGGATTTTGATGAGGAAAGTTGTAGCTGTGATGCATGTTAACAGAGGCATTAAGTGTCTAATAGGTTAACTTGTGAGTGTCCCGCTTTTAGTCCTGACTCAAGTTCAGCAGAGACTGAACTGTAAATCTTTTCTCTCCTTTTTTGTTGCTGGCATATCCTAACAGCAAGGTAGGAATACCAACTTGAAGTCATCTTGCAGTTTGAAGCCAGTCAAGAATATTAAAAAAAGTAAATAATTCCAGAGGTTTTGCTAAAACAAAAAAAGTTTTTCCGATGAAGATTTGAAGTGTTGGGGTTTTTGTATGTTTATTCTGCTGAGCAATATAAATGCTGTGCTTGAAGAACAACTTTTGTAGCTGATCTGAGGGTTGGGTTTTGTTTGGGTTTTTTTGTTGGTTTTTTTTTTTTTTTTTGTGAGCAGATGCTTACTTTAACCAATTTTTAAAGCAGTTTTCATATATTTAAAAACTTGTTTTCTCCCTTTCAGTTTTCCTACTTGGAGAAGCTGTTGTTGGTCCATGGAGCTTGGAGTTACAATCGAGTTACGAAGTGCATACTGTATTGCTTCTACAAGAATGTAGTTTTATATATTATTGAGGTAAGAGTAATGAAATGGATTTGTCTTACTGCTGCTTGCTGCTCAAATCATCTCTTGTAAAAACAAAACTCACTGAAATGGATTGAGCTAAAAAGAGTGACATTTTTTCCCATGTTTAACAACTTAAAATTCTGTTTCCTTTCTCAGATGAAGTTAATTCACTTGAATGTTTTAATGTTTGCGAAAGGAAAACTAAAGGGTTTGGTACAAAGAAGCCTTGGATAGGAGATGTCGGAGAT